>OOFC01000134.1:64493-111440 GCA_900323345.1 Pseudochromis fuscus
GAGGAAATTGTCATTGGATTTGGATTTTGTGGCTTTCTTTAGTTGGGCATAAATCATAGTAGGGACCAATTTCTGATGAAATGATCTCTAATAGTCTTTGAATTCATCTATGTATTAAAATCCCTTGCTTGATTTAAGGGCGATCAAATGCTTGAAAAAGTGAATTGTTGTTTTGGCCAAATGATCAATGCAGATACAGAGTCGAAAAAAATCCTGGCTCCTGTTTTCAGTTATGAGTTCTTCTTTGGGTGCTTAAAGATCAGAGAGCGACTTTCACAATAATAGGAAAGAATGGGACTGTGTTTTATTCATCCTCTGTAGTGCCAAGATGAAAACGGCATGCTGGCTGTCTTTAATCATGTCCACGCTTTGCTCAATCTGTTCTCTGAGAGCACTTTGACAGCACACAGACGAATCAAAGCTACTCTGTTTAGCATAATGAACGGAGAGGACTTCTTGGTACTGAGTGTTAGCTCCCCAGTGTTGGATGTATCTGAATACCTCCTGTGCAGGTTGAGTAAAACAAGCTCATCTCATTTTCTGCCCTGTATAAATCCACCATTTTTCCATCTTGAATTCACAACTGAAACAATGTGTGTTTGGCTACATTTTGGTGAGTGCATTTTCTTTGTTATGGTTTCTTTTTTTCCCACTGTTCCCACATTCACCAAAGGGTTTGGTTATGATTACAGAGCTGCTTTCCACAGGTCAAATCTGTGCTGTCATCACCCACACACCCCCGCAGGAAAAAGCTCCATGACAAAGCACTTTGTTTTAGCCATCTCCATTAGGCTGTCATGACGTCAGCATGCCCCAACACTGATCTCATTGTTTGGAGTGCCACTCTTTTTGAGTGACCCACTCTGTAAAGTCCATGTAGGCGAGAACTGGACGAGGGTGGCTCTGCACAAAGGCCTCCCTTGTGGGTAACAAGTGGAAAGTAGCCAACACAGAAGTCTGAGTAGGACACAATTATAACATCCTGAAATGACTCAGTAGGAGCACAGAGAAGGTGCCACAAGGAATGCTTAGATGAACATCCCAAATGTGGATTATTATACACAAACATGGCTTAATTATTTACTTAAGAAGAGGGAGTTTGATTCAGCATGTGGAAGATGTTACCTAAGAGTACCTTGAAAGCTGGGTGAGCTGTCTGTCTGGTCTCAGAGGGAACTGTCTGTTCATCTTCCTCTAGGGTGGGGCAAAGGACAGGCAGAGGCAGAGAGAGGGCGAGGAGGGGAAAAAGGGTGCAAAATGTGAACCACAATGCCTCAGGGTGGCATGGTGGATAAAAAGCCCAGCTCAGCCTCAGAGGTCATGCGTTCAACTCCCCAAAGTAGTAATTGTAGCCATTTCCCAAACTACTTGCATGACACTTCAAATGTTTTCACATGTGGGGAAAAAGTTTTTTTTTTTAAACACCAGGTGAAATTGCAGCATCTTGGTTTGATTTCCTCTTGAACTGATGTGTTTGGTGACTTTCAGGCAGTTCCAGATTCATTCAGTGGGGTTTGCCAGACAGTTTTTCTCCACCGCTCTAAAGGTCCTTTGAGGTAAAAGGGCCAGGGACAGACAACCTTGGCTGACAGACACTGAGGACTTCATTTTTGTGACTTAGTGGACCAAGAGCAATAAAGTAAGGGAAGTTTGAACTGAGGTGCCAGTGGTGAGATGCCACTTTGAAGGAGCAGTGTATTTCCTGGAGAGATTTTGAAGGAGTTTGCAGAAAGAGCAAACCTGAGTAAGTCAGAGCTTAGTCGAGTCTTTTAACTCAGTGGCTCTTTCATACTGAGATCAGAGTACCAAGGCTGTGCATTAAGACTCCTAATGCAGTGTATGAAGCAATGTAAAATAATTAAGACAGTGATGTTAGGCTGGTAGTGTTCCCGCTGTATTTCCCTGCCTGCTGGCATTGGATGTTTTCTCAAGCACAGTCATTTATATTCTCAAGCATTAAACATCTTTGGCTGCAGATGTGAAGGTTATGTCAGCACATGCCCTGTAAAAAAATCTCTTAGATGATCTTAAGTTGTGTCATATGTGGTTTCCCAGAGACATGGGTGAGGCCTTAATGGGAATTTGTGAGCTGCCCTTGTCCCAGAACTTAATTTGAGAGTTCCTCGCTTCATGACTACGATGCAATATGAATCAGGTGGCGTGTTGAGGCTGGATTATGTTGTATAGTAGCTGCTGTGTTTCCACTGTCACTCTAAACAATGTAAACATGAAGTTGAAAAACTGACAAATGAATATGGAATTAATTTATATTTACTACACTGCTTTAAAGCGTTTGCTTGGGCCTGTGGACCATGTGTTTGATGTATGTGTGCTTTGCTTCTGGGAGCAGGCTCTTTCTCTTTAGCTTGTCTGCGAGCGCTGATGAAAAGCGAGCCACTGTCTGCAGAAGCCATTATCTTGTGATCCCTCTGCCCTCGGTTCACACACAGCCGGAAAAGTCAGTCAAGTTCATCCGCTGCTTTTTTGCTTGGCAGAGATAACTCTTTTGATGGAGCGATCCAGGCATTTATTAGTGGCCCACGCTGTTTTCATGGTCGTCCAAAATCTGGAACTCTTCATTAGTTTTGCGACTCTTGGCCATTACTCTTGATAAGTGGCCTCTGCTCTCAAGGTGCGGATTGCTCTGCTTGGCAGGCACGGCTACTGCTGCTGCTGTTTTGTTTTTTTTTCTGTTCGAATCAGTTTTTAACTTAGCTGCAAGGGATTGATGCTGAGATGGATTCATAGGGTGACAGATAGATGCAGTGGATGTCTTGCTGCTAAATATTTCCTAATCATCATGCATTTTATTTGCATCAGATGTGTGTTGCATTTTATTCTTTCAATTTAAAAAAAAAAATATATAATCTCATTTGGTGAGGTTTGACAAATGAGGGTTGAGTGAGACCACCCAGCTGAGCAGCTCTGCTTTGCCGCTGTGATTATATTGTCATTAGCTGCTGGCATGTAGGAGCTCAGGGGCTTGAATGAGGATCAGGATCCCGGAGGTTGTGTGGGTGGCTGTATGTGGCAGCCCATCTTCCTGTGGTAGATTCAGCTCCTCTAATATGGCAGCCAGACCGGAGAGTCCATCTCACCATGGGTATCCCTCTCAGCCAAGCATGTGCTGGCTGCTCATCACAAAACACCACCACAAAATTCCCTCCGCTGCATTTCTGCGTCTTTCCCCTTTCATGATGGTCTCCCAGGAAAAGTGAGCGGAGGAGAGAGAAGGGGGAAAGCGCAACATCTGCAATTGTAGCAAACACTTTCGCGGATCGGATTTCCTTGTTTCAATGGAAAATTAAAGTGGTGCCGGGAGAGGTGCTGAGCATATGTGATTTGTGATTAGTTTTGCAGAAAATTTTCCAACAGTCTCGCATTATGAGGAGGAGAAAATCAGGTTGCTCGAACAGATCCTGAGGGGTTAAAGCGGAGACAGATGAGTGATTGTCGGTGGTTTATCACTGGGGTTGTTCGTTTCGTCCATTTAGCGTCTCGCTCACTTCCTTAAACCTCCACATATCTGCATTAGAAATCAACACCACCTGGACAAAGCCAGCACTGGGCTGGAGCTCCCTGAAGCCTGTTTATACCTCAGTACTAACACCACCATCTTAGCCCAGTTATTATGCATTGAAGCGAATCAAAACAAGGAAAATCCTGAGGAAATTGTTTAGGTAAACAACAGTAAACCTGCAGCGCTACTTATTTTTCTATTTCCATATTTATTACACACTGGCTGCTCCACTTCTCTGTGTCATGATGGTCGTTTTATTTTATCCACAGAGCTTGGCTCACCCAGAGACCTGGTGACCAGGGACGTCACTGACACCAGCTTTGGTGTGTCTTGGGTCGCGGCCCCGGGTAACGTTCGTCAGTACCGGATCACATGGAAGTCTCTGTACAGTGAGGAGGCTGGGGAAAAGACAATACCAGGAGACACCACTGCCACAGTTCTGGACGGTCTCACTCCGGAGACACGCTATCAGGTGTCTGTGTTTGCTGGCTATGGACACGGAGAGGGTCAGCCTTTGGTTGGAGAGGAAACCACAGATAGTAAGTTACCCACAAGTTTTTCTTCTTTTTCTTGTCTCTTTTTTCTCATTTGAGTTTCTCAATCTGTGACCTTGGGGATACTTAGATAGTGTGAAGCAAAGTGTGTATGATGTAACCCTACAACTATTAAAATATCAACGCTCTATGGCCATAAAGGGACATCATCATCATTAATTAAATGCTAAAATGTCATATGCTTGTGAGGATAAGCAAAGATAAGACATTCCTTGATTAGTTACACAAAGTGGATGGCAAAATAGCCATATGTAATAAAGCAATATAAATAGGAAGAGACACAAAAACATGAACAATATATTATAGAAGAAACATACAAAGAATAGGAACAGTTCAATCCAGAAACAGTAAATGCAATATAGAGTAGTATAATGAACAACTGGGGGAGGTTTAAAAGTGATCCTGGAAATACAGCTGAAAGTGCCATTGTTGAATTTAATGTAAAAATAAGGATCTGTCAGCAACACTTACTGTTCAGTTCAGCTAACAGATAATCTGTCAGCATTCGCTTCGGCCGTCAAGAATAGGGAGACTTCGCACGCACATCTTACAGACTGTGCCTGCATGTTATACATATGCATAGAGGTGATGTAATGTCCAGCACACCTGCACACGGTTTTCACGGGAGATTCAGAACAGATAGAAAACTTGCCTCTCCCTTGTTAGACTACAGCTCATGCTTGGATGAGAAAAGCACATTGAGCGGAAACTTTGCACCAGTTGGGAGGGATTTTTTTTTTGTCCACCAGTTAGTGAAGTGGAATGTGCTCAAGGAAAAAAATATTTCCAACCATCATTAGTGTTTATTGATTCTGGCAAGCCAGAAAGGTGGCATATACACACCAAATACAACCCCGAGGCAGCTTCGTCGACTTTAATGTTCACTTTGCTCATTCCTTCCTCAACTTTACACCCACTATCTGCTGCTCTCTTTTTCTTGTGCGTTACACAAATCACAGGTCTCTTCGGGCCGAGCCACACACGGCAAACTTGGACGAGTTGCCTTTTTCCGTTAATAAAAGATCTCCCTCTGAAGTCGAGCGTTCAAAATATTTTCCTCAGCTCGCTTCGAAAGCCTCTGACAATTCACACTTGCCCTTCCTTCTCTGAAAATAAGAAACACTCTACGGACGCACAATGGAAAAATGAGAACTATGGGTTTACTCAAATTCACAAGACATCCAAACTTGGCTCCCAAAACCACCAACTAAACACGATCAATCTTGTAAATTCGTGCCTGTTTAATGTATACCTCTGAAATCTGAAATATTTGGGTAGGTTTGAATTCACACCCATGTGGAGACTGAGCAGATATCCAGATGAACGACTGTGAGGTAGTTACTGTTTAGTTTACTTACCAGCAGGAGAGCTGTGCTGCTTATGTTTCCAAAGGTATATTGGAAACATGGGTGGTTAAGCGCACATTTAGCACAGATTCTAATGTGAACAAGGACCAAAGTTTACATTTTCTCTCACACCGTCCATTCATCATTTCTCCTCTTGTTACCTTTTTTCCTTCCTTTGCAGTCTCGGCCGCTGGCAAAGTGATTGTTGTCTCAGAAGAGACAGAGAAGAGCATGAAGGTGACATGGCAACCAGCACCTGGAAATGTCCTCAACTACCGTGTTACTTACAAACCCCAGGTAGGAGGGCGCCAGCTAGCGGCAAAAGTACCCGGTGGCAATACCTCCACTGTGCTGAGACGCCTTACTCCCCTCACCACCTACGACATCACTGTGCTGCCAGTCTACCGCGGTGGAGAGGGCAAAGCACGGCAAGGAGAAGGAACAACACGTATGTTTACCACTCACTACATCATAAATGTTGCTTTAATCTCTTGCATAGACTGTATATAGAAATAGATGAAGCAACTGGACCTCAAAAATTAAGCAGAAGTGCAAAAAAGTGCAGTACCCTTGGCTGCCATTAGAGGCTGGGTCTGAAAAACTTTGGCTCAAATTGACTTCAGTTCAAAAATCATCATTTTCAATCATGAAATACTCCTTTTTTCTGCAACCGATTCTGATGTCATTATCTAAAGTTACAACTTCTTATTGGAGATCTGGTGATCTATCTGAAAAAAAAAAGTAGTTATTAGTCTTCAAAAAGAGGAAGATCTAGGGGTGGGGTTAACTTGATCGACAGGTCAGGTCTCCAATGAAACCAACTTTAAACTCGAGGCTCTTACACATTGGACTGATATCTCATGTTCAATTGTCAGACCCGCCTCGTCACTCCACCCTTCAGATCTAAATATGGTCACATCTGGTTGGTGATGTCACGGTTGCTTCGTTCATTCTACATAAAGTCTATAGTCTAAGTCTAAAGTCAAAGTGTTGAAAAATCAGATTCTCCAGGACTCATTTCTATCATAACCATCTGTAAATGACCGTAGTAAATCTATGCATTTCGCTTCTCTCCAGTCTCACCATTCAAAGGTCCCAGGAACCTCCAGACTTCAGAACCTACCAAGACCAGTTTCCGTGTGACCTGGGACCCTGCTCCCGGTGATGTTAAGGGCTACAAGGTTACTTTCCACCCTGTTGGGGAGGAAATTGACCTGGGAGAACTACTGGTTGGTCCCTACGACAACACTGTGGTGCTGGAGGAGCTGAGGTGGGTCTTGAAGCTTGAAGGTGTCTCATTCAAACATCAAAGAATGTTCTGCATTAAAACAGCTGAAGACAATCCATTGCTTTCTGGTCTACAGAGCACGTACCAAATACACAGTGAATGTGTTTGGTGTGTTTGATGGAGGGGAGAGCATGCCATTGGCTGGAGAGGAGATCACCACCAACTCTGATCCACCTGCTCCAACCTTTACTACACCAAGTAAGGTTACCTATAATTCTGTTGTATGATTTAAACTGTACTGTATCACAATAAGATCAGTTATTCTGTTACTTCATCTGTCATCCCCTTTTAGGCAGTGTCTTGGGTGTGTTATGTTTCTGTGCAGCAACAGTCAAACATTGTGACGGTGTCACGTAGTAAATTTCTGCTTAGGAAAATACACTGTAAACCCATACCCCATAAAAACCTCAAGAGTTTCTCTAAATGCCTTTCCTCAAAGCTAATTGTTTTACGAAACAACAGATGTTATGGCGACACCATCTGCCTCCCCTTTTCTTGCTTTCGTCATTGTGTTACTTTGGGCTTCCGTTTAAAATTAATTTTTTGTATTTCCAATCCAAGTACAGCCAGCGTAGATACGAGCCATGGACATATAATCTGTTTGCGGTCATAAAATGTTTTACTACCTGAGTGAGTCAGAGTGCGACAGGCAGCAAGTGTGAGAAGAGGAAAAATGTTGTGTTTTCTGGAAACAGCTTGAAAGGTCAGCTTAACTGCTTAGCCACAAGTCCGGTCCTAATAAGGAGGCCAATGCCGATTCAATGACAACTCTACAAGATAAAATAAAAGGGAGGAGAGTCAGCTCTTAACATACCTTTGATCCTAACAGGCAAATAACTTTTGAGTGTGGCAGGAGTCCTACGTAATATTCCCTCTTATTCCTTACCCTTATCTTAATAGGAATTATTTGTGATGAATTAGAGCATATTCTTTGCTGTACCTTGATACCACCTGTTTGAGAGACTGTATGTTTGCAGACATGTTTTGTGCCTCTGTGGGTTTGGGTTTTCTGTGTGAGCAAACCAAACCAGTAAATCAAGTATCATGTAACCTGTTTTCAGTTGCAGACAGTGGCAGTTAGTGCAACATCTGCCTACCGCCGCTGCACATCTGCAGTCCTCTTTTAGGTACCGAGGATTGGATGCCTTCCTTGTCATCGCACAGGTGTTCACGAAAACAGGATGTGAATATTACCTTACAGCTTTGGACGGCACAGTAATTTCCCCAGTGGAGGCCTTTGATATGTCACGGGCCATTAAGGGCAGATTTTCTTGATCTGCCCCTGGGACTAAGCTGTGGATCCAGAAAGAACAACTGAGAGAAATACTCAGTCTCAACATGTCGGAAAGACGTGAAGATAACAATTGCAACACCTGGAAAATAGACAGAATGCTTTGCTGCTTGTGGATTGTTGTGATGTCTTTTTTTGTTCAAAACCTAATGTGAAATGTGTCTTTTCTTTCCTTCTTTCTTATTTCCTTGAACAACTCTTACATCATCATTTTCACCACACATTATTTTGAATACATAACTGTGCAATTATATCTCGTTTGAAAATTCTGCCCTCGTTCCATTATGACACATAAACTTCTTCCCTGTCAGATGTGATGTGTAAGACCACAGCACAGGCTGACATTGTGCTGCTGGTGGATGGCTCCTGGAGTATTGGACGTCTTAACTTCAAGACTATCCGTGCCTTCATTGCCCGCATGGTGGGCGTCTTTGACATCGGTCCTGAGCGGGTCCAAATTGGTGGGTCTGCCCAGTATAAGCAATAATAATTCAAATCAACCTGTAATCACCAATATAACAATGGATCTAACTGATTTTTTCTGCTATCTTCAGGACTTGCTCAGTATAGTGGAGACCCAAAGACTGAATGGCACTTGGATGCTCACAGAACCCGGGAATCGCTCCTGGATGCTGTGGCTAACCTGCCCTACAAAGGGGGAAACACCTTGACAGGTACATAAATCTCTTTATTCAACATTTTGCTAATAATAGCACTGCTACCTCTGTTTGCACTGTCTGTGTGTGTTGTTGGGTTCATATTGAATCTATTGATGCTGCAGTTATGGAGGTAAATGCACAATGGTGTCTTTATTGCAGGTCTGGCTTTGAACTACATCCTCCAGAACAATTTCAAAGAGAATGTTGGAATGCGACCCAACTCCAGAAGGATCGGTGTTTTGATCACTGACGGAAAATCCCAGGATGACGTCATTGCCAACTCTCAGCAACTGCGTGATACGGGCATTGAGCTCTATGCCATCGGTAAGCAAAGATCGGTTTTAGATCGGTGTATCAAAATAAAATCCCCATAGGTGTAAAAACACTGAACACTTAATCCTTTTTGTGTAGGTGTGAAGAATGCAGATGAGAATGAGTTGAGGTCCATTGCCACTGATCCAGATGAAATTCACATGTACAACGTGGCTGATTTCTCCTTCTTGTTGGAAATCGTGGACAGTCTTACTGACAACCTCTGCAACAGTGTCAAGGGACCAGGTATGTATGAGTTTAGATCAGGATATGCACATCTACTCACTGGGTTGTGAGGACAGATATCTTTTTTACAAATAGTAACAATAACTCCACACTACAGAGCCCACTGCTCCACTCCCAGACATCCCAGACCCACAGACATTTACATGTCTGGCCCACCATGGAAAGTAACACTACATGGAGAGAGCCAGCATTTGGAAAATGATTGCAGATCTATTATTTTCTCCTTCCCATAATATTCTTTTTACGTCCTTGGAAAATGAAACCATCTGCGTGTTCATCAGATTAAAGAGCTGCTATTGAACACTGTAGGGGAACTTCCTGGGAAGGATATGACTTTAGAGTTTCAATAAGTGCTCTGCTGTGTACTAGGTTTTGTTAGGACTTGTTACTGCAGAGGCATGCCATGCTTTATCTGTTTTTCCTTATGTATATCTTTTGTAGAAAGCTGTGAAAGTAGATCATGAGAATGCAACCAATCTTGCAGACATTTGTTACCATATAATTAACTCTAAATCAGTGATTATTAGCTTAGGCATGAAAAGCTGAAGGCAAGCAGGCATACCTTTACATAACAGTGCATAATATCCACTGTGATTACCAATGCATCTTTTTTCTATGGTTACATCCAAATAGGAGGTGCTCCAGATGCACCCACTAATCTGGTGACATCAGAGGTGACTCACCAGTCCTTCAGAGCCACCTGGACCGCCCCTGATGGCCCAGTGGAAAAGTACCGTGTGGAGTACATGACTGTGTCAGGGCGCCCACAGCAGGTATACCAGCCGTAAAGTGCTACAACATCAATAACGGTCTCAGCCGCCAGCAATTCAGACACACAAAATGCTCTGCAGTAACTGTAGCTCATCTCTCTGTGTGAGTGTTGATGGGATGTTGGCCTAATGTTGTCCTCACTGTGTCTGATACTAATGGGAAACTCTTCTATTTCCAGCCTCCTGTTTGTGTTGGCTTCTGGTTTGGTGTCTAATTACATTACAATCCAACACAGAGCGAGGCCACAAAAACACACAACTCTCAGTTTGTAGAGGATTAGAAAGCAAATAATAACTTCATGAGTGATAGTTGTATTGGCCGGCAGGGTCTTGGCTTTACAGCATGTGGAACAGATGCATTTTAGATGTCTGAATCTAATTACATGTAGGAGATGTTTGTTTTTGTCCAGCTCCCATGGTTTTGTTTAATAGTGATCATTATGTATGAGGTTTTATTTTTGTTTATGGATTTGGAATTGCAGCCCCTGCTGAGTCGCACTCTTGTAAAAGAAAAATATGTCAGAGAGCTTCCTGGTGTTAATTGGAAATCTTTATTTTTGGAAATGCTCAGTATATAGATAGAGCATTTGATTATTTTATTTTATCTTCCATTTCTCCTTCACAGTGCCATTGCAGCTGTTATATTTAAAAGCAGTCATTTACAGCATTTGTAGAAAGTAGCTACAGAGCTACAGATTCATCAGATTACTTCTTTAGCTGTGATCTTCTGACCATCCCCTCTGCTTTTAGGTGTTTGTGGACGGTACTGAGACCACAGTGGTGCTCCAGGGCCTCAACCCTCTGACCGAGTATCTGGTCAATGTTTATGCTATTGTGGGAGAGGACAGCAGCGACCCCCTGAAAGGAGCCGAGACTACACGTATGTCCTCTCTTCCTGGGTTTCTGATGAATTTCTATTCTTAAATCCTGGTTTGCCTGTAAAAGCCATGTATGGTAACAGTTGCCTTTATTAATGTAAATCACTTAAACCTAACTATGTAAACACTTATGCATAAGAGTCTAGTAAAAGGTTCTGATCATTAACTGTAGACATGACCATGTTGTGCCTCTTAACAAAGTGCAGTCTGCGTGATTCACAGTTGACCTCATACAGACTCTCTCTGCTTTTAGGACACCCAGATAAATGGGCTTGTCAACGAACAACAGTTTCAATTTCAGCAGGCTCTTTAGCACACTTGAAAGCTTTTACTTCAATGAACAATTTCCCATTGAGTCAGCCACCATCATTGAATCTCTCTGGCTTAGTTGTATAACACAGATCTAAAATGATTCCTGTGTGGTCTCCATTAATAAAATGTTCAAAGGTAACATATATCTTAATCCTGTTTATAAAACCATATGTGGCTGCAAAAAGATAGCGATAGTAAATCTTAATTAGATGCGAATTCAAAGGCAATTTACGTGATTACGCTTGGTTTTTAAGTACAGTTTTGCCTTCTTCCTTTGTTTCTTTTGAGATGGATGCTGTTAATTGCTGTTTTATTGGAGCTCTCTAGAATCACAGAGATTTAATAGTGTTATGCACTTTCTATAAAAGCACAAATAAAACAACACTAATGGTGGAGTTTGTGCAGTGGAAAAAAGACATTCAAAAAAACTGCAATCAGAAGACCATACAGGGAAGTATGTATTACTGTGTGCATATATACATATATTAGCTAAACTTTAAGTGAATATAGTGTGTTTAAACCTACTTGTAAGTCTTGTTAAATAAGTTTGGCTGTGCCAGTAATTGCTGCTTTTGTTATCCAGTGCCTCTGAGTGCTGTGAGGAGGATGGATATTTACGATGAGCAGATCACCACCATGCGAGTGAGATGGGAGGAGGCGGAGGGAGCTACAGGCTACATGCTGCTCTACAGCGCCATCAATGCCACCCAGCCCTCTGTCGAGCAGGAGGTAAGCTACACCCTGGGAGCACTGAGAACACCAGATGTTAGCAAACAGGGTAATCCAGCCAATCAGCTGTGGATTTGACAGACAAGGAAAAAATTAGCACATGTACACGTGTTTATGAGCTGCACATGCTTTCACACATGAATATGCAGCAAATATATGCAAACACCTCACCAAACACTTTATTTGGCTGTCAGCGATTTTTGACTAAATACAGATGTCACATATCTGAATAACATCCTACAAAGCCACCAGTGTTTGTTTCGTCATTCAGCAGAGAAGGCAGAAGTGAAAATACAAAGGAGCATTGTTAGCTGCAAAAGGGTGGATGAACCATGAGTTCACTCTGCCAAAGGGAACATCATCATTTGTTCACGAGGTGTAAAACCCAGTGGGTCAAAACCAGATTCAGCAGATGTGCTTTAACCAGAATATTTCTTTCAGTTTATGTCACTGAGAAGTCCCCATCATCTGCTCCCCCTCTGACCTTATGGTGTTTGTTTGGTTTGGCCCTCTTCCAGATGAGAGTGGGTGGAGATACAACTGAAGTCCAACTGGTGAAGTTGCTCCCTAACACGGCCTACACGCTTTCCCTCTTCGCCCTTCATGGAGAATCAGCAAGCGAACCGCTGACCAAGCAGGGAGTCACCTGTACGATCCATCACAAGTTCAAACTCGATTATATAATTTATGGTTCATGAGTGATATTTCACCACTCGTTGATACTGTCGTCAAACTAATGCTAACCTTTTATCCCTTGTTTAGTGCCCATGCCACCTGCAGGTGAACTGAGGGTTCGTGATGTCACCCACAGCACCCTGAGGCTCATCTGGGATGCTGCTCCTGGTCTTGTTCGCAAGTACCTCATCACCTACAAGGCTGAGGAGGGAGAGGCTAAAGAAGTGAGTTTGGCTCCATTTGTGTTTGACTTTTCTTTCCTGGCATTACTAAAGTGTGTGGGGTGACCCGATGTTTGAGTGTATAACACATGGGTAAACACAGAGCTGAGTTTTCGTTTCCACACATTTCCCATCCATCTCTACAGTGTAACTTAAGGCAAGACTGCCATTTAAAAAAAAAAAAGAAAAGATTACAAATAAGCTAGCGTCCGATGTTTTGACTAATCCTCTACTCTTCTTGCATTCACTGTTGTCTGTTCGAGCCATTAAGTTTGTTGGTGATGAATTTGTACTGATATTTTTCACTGATCCTTTATTATATTGGCTTCGATCACATAATGAAGACTGCAGCTGGTTGGGTGGACATCGGGGAATGTTCTGGAGTCCAGTGAAAAGATTATGAAACTATCAGAACAAGACTTTGCAAGGTTTAAAGGGTGGTTATGGTGGACAGATACTTTATGGTCGCTCGTCCCCTTTTGGGAGTCCTTGGGCTACAGCAGCGAAAATCTGTGGTCAGCCTTTTTGCTGCTTCCTTAGCTGTAAATCAGGTGGAGGTGGTCCTCAAAGCTCCTCGGGTGGAAACACACATGTGGAAGTGACTCATGGGCTGAAGATATATGTGATAGGACCCATTGACGGTAGATGTTTAACTCAAAACACAAACTGTAGGACAGATTTCCTCCAAGTGAAGCCTGTAGCATTGTTTTTATGGTACTTAGAGACAATCATGTCCAATTTCTGACCAACACCTAAAATGATCATATAGCAGCTGTAATGGGCTTGAGAATGAGCCCCTTAAATTAAATATTTTTTAACATTCAACTAATAACACTACATGTAATAAAAGGAGTAAACGTGTTGCAAGTGTTAGGTCAAATGTAGTTGTTTTTGTTGTTTTCGTTAGTTTTATACCTTCTGGTTGAGTTTCCTACACTTTATTTTAGATGTGCTTTGTAGCCAGTGTTTCTGGAAAGTTGTACTAAGATTGGGATTCAATTTTAGCATTGTGACTGAAGGGAAAATCTATATGTGTATGTTAAGTATATAAACATGCATATTAAATATTTGTGCTAATCTATGTATTCCTGAACATATTTTGTGTAATAATAGTTAACAAGTGTGTTTGATTGTTCTCCAGCTGGAAGTAGGAGGAAGTGTCACCACTAGAGAACTGGACAACCTGATCTCACAGACTGAGTACGCTTTAGCTGTTACTCCAATCTACGATGAGGGACCTGGACAGACAATGCTGGGAGAGGCAGTCACAGGTAAGAATGAAAATTATTATTATGACGACAATATCGGTAATAGCACTGGTCTCCTTTGCCTGCTTATCACTGAAATATGAATCACAATCGACTTTGTTCCCTCTTCTCCATAGATGTGGTCCCAGCGCCAAAGAACTTGCGATTCTCCGAAGTTACCCAGACCAGCTTTAGAGCCCACTGGGAGCACGGAGCCCCTGACGTGGCTCTGTACCGCATTGGCTGGACCAAGAAGGGAGAAAGCAACTTCCAATACGTAAGACAAAAACAGCTGTCTAAGATGTTTGCAGTTTAAATAAATCACGCAGGTATTTCTTGATGAGTCCCACAGTAAGCGCTTTGGCGATGCTTTCCAAAAGAACTCCAGCGGAGGCAGTGAGAACATCTAAAAAACAGAATTTCTTGCACCAATCCAATTATAATCTCCTCAGTATGGATCTTGCTTTGCTTGCCTTGGGTTTGTGTTGGCAAAAACTTTTCGTCAAACACCACCCACCAAGCTGTTTTTCATGTTTTTCCCATCAGGCCATTCTGAACAACGATGAGCTAACCCACGTCCTGGAGAACTTGGAGCCAGACACGCCCTATGATGTGTCTGTCACTGCAATCTATCCAGATGAATCAGAGAGCGAGGATCTGTTGGGCACTCAGAGGACATGTAAGATGCAGACGCCACCTGTTCTATGATCAGATCTTAACAATCATTTCAGTTAATACCAAATAATTAACCCAAATTACTTGACAGAATCTCTGTGTTGGATCTTGACCAATGGTTAGACCGACGATTAATCCTTCGATTTTACCTAATGGCAATGTGCTGATTGAAATGTTCAGTCAAGGGTATGCCCATTATGCCTTTCTATTTCTGCCTCTATAGTGTCCAGGGGGGCTGTTGTTAGACCGAGTAAGTATATTTGTGGTAAAGCAAAAGGATGCTTCTTCTTTCAAGCGATGAAAGCATGTTAAATGATTTTAACCAGTCATCAGTACTGGTGTTCACTGGACAACTGTTTCATCATCATCAAGCAAGGCCCTTAACCCATCCACTGCTCCAATGGTGCTGCAGCTGACACAACCCAGTGTTATTATGCGTTTGTCCGTCTTTGTCTGTGCCCATTCATTCCATGCCATTCATCCCAAGGCTTGTTCATGAGTATGTTTTTACTCGGTCAAATTAAATGACCGAGGATGGATTACCATCATGCATGCCTGGCAAAACAGGGATTTCAAATCACTGTTTTTGAAGCCGATTCCATCAACCATCATCTATTCATCCATCCATCTGTTCATTGCATTCATCCATCATCCTGCATTTGTCAATCCATCCATCATCATCCATCCATTGCCACGCAAGAGACTCCATCATTGCTTCAGAAAAGACAAAATCCCGAAGGAAGATTGTCTTTTCTTTTTAAAGCTACAGTCCTTATTACAATTAGTGGTAAACTGTTTCTTATTTTAGCATAAAGTAAAGAACTGCATTATCTAGAAGTGAATTTACTGATACTTTGAAGACAACAAATAGACATTTTAACAAAACCAAAATATCTTGGACTGTGTCTTTAAAAGACATTTGAATGAATTCCATAAGAAAAATGCTCCAACTCCAAATGACATATTGACCTGGTTGTAACTGTGATATATGTGCATGCGTGTGGACTTTACAGCACCTAATGGGCCTCCAACCAACTTGGTTGTGTTCAATGAAACCACCACCACTCTGAACGTCAGGTGGACCCCACCTCCAGGCCGTGTCCAGAACTACAGGATCACTTATGTGCCCACCTCCGGAGGCCGAAGTCAGACTGTAAGTTGTACAACAGACACAAACTGCATAACAAACATGTCTCTAAAAGTTGGTGTCGTAGTTGTTTGTGCAAATTTTGTTACATTTAATTATCTATTTATGGCTAACCTGCACATCAGTCTAGCATTAATTAACCACACAAATAGTGGTTCATGGTTTCTTGAGCTCAGTCATTACATCTGTTTCTACCTCCAGAGCAGCTTTGCCTTCAAGAAATATATGTGTATGGTTACGACTCTGCCACCGGTGCTGCATTATTTTAGTTTATTCAAAGTCAGATCTTGTAATCTGTTGTTTGGATACAGCAGCATTACTGTGGACGAAAGCCTTCATACTTTTTCTCAATATCCAGGACTGTCTCCCCGCTGGCCATGCATTTTTTGGCTGCCTCAGTTGAATGTGCAAAAGTCTTTTTGGATGACAGCTGAATTTTTGGTTTCAATTTTCTGTCAGACATTTCTCATTGCTTCCACAAGCATGACTTAAAAGCGAGACAGAAGAGTGCTGAATGGTGCTCATGCACAACATCACAGATAGTCACACCGACAAGCAGCAAAAACAACCCAGTAAGCCAATGATAAATGTTGCAACCAACTTCAGAGAAAATATTTCATCTAACTACTTGGCATTTATTGGATGTAAGGAGTTGCTTAAGGGAGTTCAGTCTAAATCTTTTAAAAAGTTTACAAGGGCTGATAACCAAACAGCTCCATGGGGAGACAGAAGACAGATAACTGATAAATTAAACATTTATCTGCACTGTGCTGTGATAAGTATCCACCAGTGTGTGTGTGGGGGGTTTATTCGGGTTTATTCAACTTGTGGGGACCTAAGTTGGGTAGTCACATTATGGGGACTTGTCTACCTTACTGGGACCAAAGGAAAGTGCCCATAATGTAATTCATCAACAGAGTTTTAAGTTAAACACATGCTTTAAGGTTAGGTTAAGGTTAGAGTGAGCCAAGTAGTAGTTATAGTTAATATTAGGGTAAGTCACCGGGAAATGAATGGAAGTCAATGTAATGTCATCTAAAGTCATGGAAACATGACTGTGTGTGTGTGTGTGTGCGTTGGCAAATGGAATGTACTACTTACCCAGTCAGGTCAGTGTATGCGTAATGAGAGAGTACTGTGCCGCAGATGTCATATATTATACAGAAGATCGTGTTTAAAGTGCTGCACAAAGATGCTACGCTCATAAACCTGGCTATTAGGTCACTGTTTTTTTACACCTTTTTTTAATAAGGCCCAGATGGTATCCAGCATTTGTCATACCGGAGAAAGTTTTCTCTCCTTGTAATTTACTAAATGTACAGAGTTTCTATACAAAATTCAGCTTGACCTCAGCTACTGGCATCCATGTCGCGTGATCACCATTAGTTTATCTTTCAACAAAAGATGTTTTCTTCTCAAGCACTTGATAAAATATTTAGTTGTTCAGATTGTTTGGGTGATGTCATATTAAAAGGTTAATGGAAAACTTGAAGCAAACATGTTAGCATCAGCCAAATAGTTTTGGTTCACTGTCAGTTAAGGTACAGCCAGTCCGGAGAGTTTTGCGCAATTTTTTCTGAGGCAACAAGTGTGTTTTTCAGAAATACCATAAACACATTTTGCAACAACTACTGCGATTCCAGATAATAAAACCTCTGCCCCACTGTTTCCATTTCATTTGCTAATAAAAGATTGAGCTGTTTAGCTGAGAAAGCTTGAAAGATAAATAATAATAAATCCACATGCCACCACACTCTTTTCAAATAAACTCCTCATAGCTTAAGCCAAAAGCAGTGTCGTAAATTTATCACTGGTCATGACAAGACTTCCGACTGTTTCATCCATCAACGTTTGGATTTGCTTTGGCCAGTGTACCATGTAGTAGCCATGTCCAAAAACACTCAAAACATTCCTCCTCTGAAATGTTGACAGCCTTTTGGTTTTCAGGTAAAATTCTTTCCATCAGGTTATTCATTTTAAGGAACCCATGGAGAATTTTTTGTTCCATCAGAAACAGATCAAATTCCGCTCACAGGAAAAGGTGCAAGGGTTTGTTTTTAAAGCCACTGCAAGAAAGGTGTATTTTGTTGCCATTGGATAAAAAAAAGCAAAACCTTTAACCAATTGAACTTGGAGAGGTTCATCACACCTTTGTTCACCATGATCTTCTAGTTTTCAAACATTTGAAAGTGTCAGTAATTGACTTACCCAACAATTATCCTCCCCCAATTAGACCCAGGTTGGAGGAAAGAAGACCGCTGTGCTGCTTCCCAAGCTGACCCCTGACACTGAATACTCCATCAGCGTGGTGGCGGTCTATGCTAGCGGAGTTAGCGATGACCTCACCGGCCTCGGAAAGACCAGTAAGTTGTCTAGAACTTTGAATGCCCCTAAAAATCACACCAAGATCTATAATAGATGTTCACAGTTGTTGGTACATGCATTGATCATGGAAGTTCATTAAAGCTTATTGATGCTGTTTAAGTACGAGCCTTTCAATAAAAATGTTGCTATGATAATATAGTTTAACTGTACTTTATGATACTCCAGAGCCGTTGGGTGGTGTCAGGAACCTGCAGGTAACTGATCCCACTACCAGCACCCTGAATGTCCAGTGGGAACCTGCGGAGGGTAACGTTCGTCAGTACAGGATCTTCTATGTTCCTGCAGCAGGAGGAGATGAAGACATGGTAAGCAGGAAATTACCTCTTCTGTCAACCATTAAATAACTGGGTTCACCTCCACTAGCCAGAGCCCAATTTGATGTCTGGTGTGATGTGCTTCTGTACAGGTGCAGGTGTCCGGCAACACCTTCAGCAACGTGCTGAAGAACCTGCAGTCCGATACCGTCTACACTGTGACTGTGGTTCCTGTTTATTCTGCTGGAGAGGGGCAGCGCATGTCTGAGAACGGCAAAACATGTAAGCACTGCATGCACATAATGACTGCTGTAGGTAACAGGTTGTGATCTACGCAAGAATGTTAAGAAGCAATTTTGACATCCCTTGAAGACAGCTGTGGGGGTTTAGAGAAACAATTAAGACTGCACTTCTGGACTTCTGAAAATGACTCTGCATAACTACAGAGGGATTTTTTTCTCGAGTCAGGAATCCATTCATGTCTGTCCAGAATGAACTTACTGGCCTTAGTTGCTGGCTTGCTGTTACCGTTTGTCAGATACCTTCAAAAAGCCAGTCACTTATAACTGATTGGTTTTATAACAGCATTCAAATCGAGCCAAACCCAATTGAGCGGCATTTGTTTCTTGGGAAAGTGACTCAATACAAGTTAAACTCAGACCATACATCCAATGTGTAACATTTAACGTATTGTAAGATTAAGCTTAGTTTGAACTTGAACAAAGAACATGGATTTTCCAGTTTCTCCCACAGTTAAACCATGAACCTCTGCTGGGAATGAGTCAGCATTTTGCGGGGTGATTGCGTAGGAAGGAATTCCTCAGTACTGGCAGCACTATAATGGTGTCTCCTCTTTCTTTACCATAATATTGTCCATTTATAGGTTGGAATGAAGGGTAGTGGTCAGGATAATGGTGGGGCTGGGGAATGGGGGAAGGGATATGTCGAGTATTTGGCTGTCCTTAGGGAAAAAGAAACAGAGGGGGGGTTAGAAATGAATGGCGAGCATTATATCTTTTATGGCTCTCAGCTCACTTGGCGAGGGTCATGCTCCATGCCTGCTACTGTTACACCCCATTTTCCCTTCTGTTGCAATGGTCCTTCATGTTTCGTGGCTTTTTCCTAACCAAACTCTCATACAACACGTACAGTGTGTCAGCTCATACAGCTTTAAAGCTTTTTACCGCTAGCCTTGGAAATTTGCTGCCTCAGTAGAAGCTATTTTCATGTCCATTCTGGCTGTATTTAATTTAAGAAAGATCTTCTCTTACTATTTAAGCGATGCTTTTTCTCTGCCTGTTGAGTGTGTATTGAAATTCAAAGCAGCTTTCTTTGGTCTGTGAAACTTTTAAGGTACGGAAGCTCGCTCGCTGTGTTTTTCCCCCTGCATTTATTGGGTTATAATGGGGCGTGCATACAAAGCCTCTAAACATCTGCTTTGGTTTTTTAAAAAGGCAAGGCTTCACACAAGGCTGCACACATGCCTTGTATATCCTTTTCCTTAACCTTTAGGGCACTGACAGGAAGTGTCCTGTTGATAGCACTATTGTTAAATAATGTCTTAAAGTTGTCTTCGTTGGCTGCTGGGGAGTATTGTTCAGGTTTTATTGAAATGTTCTCATGTAGTGGTGTCCTGACGATCCACAAAACTATTCAAGACCATGTTCGGTAAACTGAAACAAGTGGAGGACAGTAACACTTGTTAGAAGATTCACAAAGGTGTCATTTAAACTACACGAGGTGAAGTTTAACTGTATTGAAACACATGGGTGTTTTAGCTTTTAGCTTTTATTGACCTGTGTCCATTCCCATTCAAAAACATCTGACCTAAACAATCTATCTCTTTGTTTTTCTTGACCTGATCTCATCTCTTATCTAATGCTCAATCTTTACAAACCACTTACTTTAACGTCTTCCTTTCATCATTCTGTACAACCATTCCTCTTCTCAAAACTATGCAACCTCTTTTTGCTTTTACTTACACTGACCCTCATCTTAACCTTTCACCTTCTTATCTCCTGGCTCCACCTTAAACCAACGTCTTACCAACCCGACATTCCTGGCTCGGCAGTGGAGCGCAGCGGCGTCAGGAACATCCAGGTTTTCAATCCCACTACCAACACTTTAAACGTTCGCTGGGAAGCTGCCACAGGCCCAGTCCTGCAGTACCGGGTGGTCTACGCTCCTGTGACTGGTGCCAGGCCCTCTGAGTCGGTGAGTTTCCATCGACAGTGCAAAAGGAAGTGTAGTATAGCGCCTATGGACACAGGGAAAACACATCAAGAGCAGGTGTAGGACAGAAGTAAACATCTTATTTCTAAACCATTGCACACAAACGAATGCTCAGGCATTTATCGAGCTGGAGGTGTGAGCACATGTGGCCCAAAGCATCAATCCAATTTTCACCAACATTTGCAGCCTACCATATGTCATGTGTCTGTTCTCCAAATGGACTAGTTTGTTTATATGTGTGCCTGTGTGCAGTTACTGCCAACGGGATTCTGTAACTAATGACTCGAGTCTTAAACAGGACATGTTCATTAAAGCAGAAATTCTTTAACTGCAACTCCTGCTCTCGACACGATATGTGGCATCTGGCATCAGAGTGCCCACATCTTTATGTGTAAAGGATTTCTGAGGTTATTTAAAGAATCCATAAAAAACTAAAAGTTTACATCCCACCATGAGCTTTCTTCAGCATCTGCCAGAAAGGTTGCACCATTAAGAGGAGTTTCTTCACTGGGTTCTTAATAAAATGGTCTTTTAAATGTGAGGCATACTCCAGTGTATTGATTGAGAGCTGCTCCTTTTTTTTTTTTAGCACATTTATGGCAAATTTAGGCCTTTTCCATGGCCCGGGCCAATGATGTGCGTCAGTGGCAATGTGGCTTTTTTCAGCCAACATCATCAAATTTAACACCAGCTGGAGATTTGTGGCGCGAATTACCAAGCACCTCAGTATATTTTGAGCAGGACAGATGGAAGGAAGGGATGCAGTTGAAAGAGAAATAAATTAAACAAGAAAAAACTGTATTTACAAGTGACAAAAAAAACACATTCAGAAATCCCACTGTGGATACAACTCTCACATATGGTGCTCCTTCACACACATAAACTTCCTCAAAGATGTTTTCTTCCCATCCAACATAAGCTGCTGCACAAATGTTCCTCCCCTGCCTTCATCACTCCCTCATAGATGGTATCATCAGAGCCCTCGAGAAACTTTGGCCTTACTTTGTCCTGCAAACTGACCCAAATACAGAGAAAGTGAAAATGAGGTAGCCCCTATGTAATCAGCTGTCGTCACTGTCAGACTGAGTTAAACAGCGGCTGTCAAACCCTCCTCTTCTACCACAACCACCACACCTCTGAACTTCAAAGGAATACTTGAGCCTTGCTTTCACTCAGTGCTGACAGCAAGGAGCTGTTGAGTTCAACACAGGTGTTAGAGGTAGTGTACAATACAAGCAGCTGTCAGACAAGAGGGCAAAGGGCTTTGTTTGTGTAAGTGTTGTGTAAGGGCTCTGCATCATGTCAGTGCAGTCTTTGTTTGATTTTTTTTTACATATGTCAGTGTAGGTTATACATTTACTGTGTGGAAACTCACCCAAAGTAATGATTTGTTTGGTGTCTCTGCACAGGTTTTGGTACCAGGGGACACCACCACAGCTTTACTAAAGGAGCTAATCCCAGACACCGATTACAATGTTGGAGTTGTTGCGCTGTACAGTGATGGCGAAGGTCCCGCTATAATGGACAGCGGAAAGACAAGTAAGTACTGGGCCCTATCTTTGACTGGACAAACAATCAAAGTCAATGCCTCTGAGACATAGAGACGTTTGTATATTTTTTCCCTGTTTTCATGCTCAGAGCCCCGCAGTGGCCCAAGGAATATGCGTGTATACGACCCCACCACCACCACTCTCTCTGTTAGCTGGGAACATGCAGAAGGCCCTGTCATGCAATACCGCATCACATATGCCCAGACCACAGGAGACCCCATTGAGGAATATGTAAGCATGTTTATAATTGCACATATCTATTAAATTTTTGTTTCTCCCTACTGTAATCCTGCATGATAAAACAGTTCTCATTGGATTTTTAATTAATCCTTTATGTGATATGTTGGTGTCTTGAAGACCACAGTACCAGGAAACAGAAACAACGTGGTGCTGCAGAACCTGGATCCCGACACTCCTTACAATATCAAAGTGACAGCCATCTATGCTGATGGACCAGGAGGAGAGCTAGAGGGAGATGGACGCACAGGTACAATCTGCTCCATCCATGAGAGAAGCTTAGAGGCATTACATAAAGTGTATGCACAGACATATGTTAAAGATATTGCTGTAAACACACACACAATCACTGGAGAGCTGTAAGCCAAAAAACACCAAGAACCTCTGCCAGAGAATTATGAACTGCCTGTGCTTCATTGACAGAGATCTCATACTTGCACTGCTGCCCAGTGTCTTGCCTAATTTTGCCTCTCAAACAAAAGAAACATTATTACATACTGCAATGCCACTGGCTCCTTCAGTCAGATTATTATTAATTTTTTTTGGTAATTTCTTTGATGTGGTGAAATTTATCATCCCACTGAAGTCGTAATGACCGATGAACTATAATACTGTAATTACCCTGTTGATGGATCACAACACTGTATACTCTGGTATTCAAAGCTTCTGCATCATATTGCCGGGAACCTTAGCCTGTGTTGACTGTGCTGTCCTGTCTTGTTTCCTGCAGTTGGTATGCTTGGCCCCAGGAACCTCCGTGTTTCTGATGAGTGGTACACCCGCTTCAGGGTGTCCTGGGATGCCGCACCCTCCAGGGTCACTGGATACAAGCTTATCTACCAGCCTGAGGGTATGACTGTGCTTTTATAGGAGCAGAGCAGTGTTACTAACAGGAGAGCGTATTCAGTTTGTTTCTGCACAGAACACAGAAGTACTTACATCAATGTCCCTTTTCAGGCTCTGATGAATCCATGGAGGTGTTTGTTGGAGATGTGACAACTCACCAACTGCACAACCTGAAACCTGGAACCACCTATGACCTGAAGGTGCTGGCACAGTACAGCACAGGCCTCAGTGGCCCTCTGATTGGTCAGGGCACCACATGTAAGTTGACAGTGCCGAATTGAGTGGATGATTTTTGTGTCAAGTGGTAGCAGCTCCTTTAAAGTGTAGATCAAATACATGTTTGAATGGAGGAAGGAGAAATATGTTGTAATGTGTTCTTATTTGCTTCCCTTTAGTGTACCTGAATGTGACAGACTTGAACACCTACAATGTTGGCTATGACTCTTTCTGCCTCCGATGGGCCCCTCACAGAGCAGCTACCTCCTACAGACTCAAAGTCAACCCTTTTGACAGTAAGTCCTTTATTGAATCACACTTTTCTTATGTTACTGTCCAATGAATCTGTTTAATCTTGCTTCCTTTTTTCTTGTGTCTTTCTTCTGCTCTAGCCTCCAAGAGTGGAGCTCAGGAGATCACCGTCAGAGGCTCAGAGAGTAGCTACTGCTTTGATGGTTTGACCCCTGACACCCTTTACAATGCCACCGTGTTCACCCAAACTCCCAACTTGGAGGGACCTGGAGTCAGCGTCAAGGAGAGAACATGTAAGGAAACACCTGTTTAACAATGTGAGGCTAAATATGAGAGGACAGTTGAACTTAATGGTAGAGGCTCAAGCTATAGTATGCTGTTTTTTAGTTTTTAACATGTGCTCCTGTGTTATATTGCAGTGGTCAAGCCCACTGAGGTGCCAACCGAGCCTCCCACCCCTCCGCCTCCAGCGACAGTCCCCTCTGCGCTAGATGGTGAGGAGAACTATGAAATAAGGTTGAAGTGATATTTTTCATCGTTTAGGTGAGATAATCCAGTAATCCTGTTTTTCTTGCATCACAGTGTGCAAAGGTGCCAAGGCAGACCTGGTTTTCCTCATTGATGGATCCTGGAGTATTGGAGATGAGAGCTTCAACAAAGTCATCCAGTTTGTTACAAGCATGACTGGAGCCTTTGATGTCATCAGCCCCAAAGGCATGCAGGTCAGCATACACTTTTGGACTCTTATTAATATTCATTTCTTCATATATTTTTATATATTTTCTTGTCAGTTTGTGTCACCCTCTTTGTATTTTGGTTCTCTCTGGACAGGTTTCATTCGTGCAGTACAGCGATGATGCTAAGACTGAGTTTAAACTGAACACCTACCATGACAAAGGCATAGTGCTGTCGGCATTGCAGACTGTTCGCTACAGAGGAGGCAACACCAAGACAGGTACACCACTGAACACAATGACCTCAGCAAACTAATTGTTCTGGAGAAGATGGATTATTGTTCAGATTTGATATTGTCTGTCCTCTCTTTGCTTTCATTCAGGAATTTCCCTGAAGCATGTTTATGAGAAGGTGTTCACCTCAGATAGTGGCATGAGGAGGAACGTCCCGAAAGTGCTGGTGGTTGTTACAGATGGACGGTCCCAGGATGATGTCAAGAAGAGTGCAGAAAAACTGCAGCATGCTGGTATGTGTAGATTTATTCATGTGCATTTAGGTTTGACTTCTATGCACAGGACATGTGTTACAGTATATTAGTGAAACTGTCCGCTCACAGACTCTAATCTTCTTCATCAGAGTTGAAGTTTGTGGTCGATTTAATAAACTCTCCTAATAATCCACACAGTGATGGAACTGCCTGTGGTTACGGAAGCTTAACAATGGTCTTTGTTTGTTTTGCGTGTGTGTTTTTCTCCCCACAGGCTACAGTGTGTTTGTTGTTGGAGTGGCTGATGTGGACATGGCAGAGTTGAGAAATATCGGCAGCAAGCCCAGTGAGAGACATGTGTTTGTGGTAGATGACTATGACGCTTTCGCCAAAATCCAGGACAACCTGATCACCTTCATCTGTGAAACGGCCACTTCCAGTAAGGCAAACATTAATATATCATTAGAGTAGTCTCTGCTTGCCAATAGGAAAACATTACTGTAGGTTTTGTAATGTCTATAGTGGTTGATTAGTGCACCTGCAGAGGTAACAGGAAGCTCACCCATTGATGTGCATTTCTACTGATCTGCTGCCAGAGGAAATGTATAAAGAGACATGAATCACATTCTTTAAACCCTAATCTGTTTTTCCAATTCCTTGTAACTTCTTGTTGTGTTTCAGCTTGTCCTCTGATCTACATCAATGGATTCACCACGCCTGGTAAGCATACAACATCACCATACAGCATGTGCATTAGCTTAATCCCCAGAGAGCTTGTTGACATTACTAAAAATGCTATTATCCAAGACTATACAAGGTTTCACTGTTTCTTTTGCTTTTGCTCTGACTCCTGTTGTTCATCCCTATCAGGCTTCAGGATGCTGGAGGCTTTCAACATCACAGACCGGACGTTCGCTGGCATGAACGGTGTGTCCATGGAGCCCGGCTCCTTCAACAGCTACATTGCCTACAGGCTGCACAAGGATGCCTTCCTTAACCAACCCACCAAGTAAGAGCTGTGTAAAAAAAAGAGGAAGTAGTGTGAGTCACATTTTGTGCTTATTCCCAGGCTATTGGTCCAATCACCTTTGCACTATAATACTGCCCAGCCCATAGTCATTATTTATAATGAGGTTCAATGGCCTCTGTATTCAGAAAGCTTTTTCCAATGCCCTTTGGCATTAAGCCTATATCCCTAATTGCTGTTAGAGCTTGTGGAATAAGAGGTGTGAGCAGGAACAAAAAAAATTGGTCGTAGAGTTAAAAGTCCCTGGACCAGACACTCCTTCCACCTAGTTCATACTGGAAGCAAATAAATAACCTGTGGGTCAAAAGCTTTGTCTCTATTGGGCTGCACTTAAGTGGTGTTAGACGCTTGCAGGATTGCTTAAGTTTCCAAACCTCTTCGGGATATTTTGTTAATACGTTTATAATGATGAGAATTTAGTGTGCGTGGGTGCAGCCATTGACTTATGGAAACACTTCGAACTACAGCGAATGAGAAAAGACAGAAAATTCTTTCAATGTGTGGGCAATTTTAGAGAAGGCCGGGGGGGAAATTGCAATCATTTACAGGTTCTGCAGCTTGTGTGACAAACCTGGTACTGCAGCAAGATTTAAGGAACTTGATGATAATTTCAAAAAATGTAATATTCAGACTGTTCGGGGAATGAGGATACTCATGACTCAACACCATGTGTGTTTTTAACACTACCAGGGAGATCCATCCAGAGGGTCTTCCCCCATCTTACACCATTATCCTGCTCCTCCGGATCCTGCCCGATACACCCTCTGAACCTTTTGACATCTGGCAGATTGCTGACAAAAACAACAACCCCGAGGTCGGAGTCACTATGAACCGTAAGTATCCCGTTGTGTATTTGCCCTCAGCTGGGGGTGGCGAAGTCACTGTAGCCGGCCCAGCGTCTACACAGCTGTGCACTCTTAGGCCACTTTTATTCTTTCTTCCATTATAGTGGAAATAGTGGAAGCATTTTAAAATAAATCGAATCCGCTGTTGTGAATTTGATTTTGGATTTGCCTCGACTTTTTTTATTCTTTCACAGAGAGCCTTCATTTTAAAATAAGTATCCTTTACAAATGTGCCCTTCCACACGTGGTAAATGCATGAAAATAATTACAGGAACAATCCTAATCCCGACGAGCTTCCTCTTTATCCCTCTCCTCTCTCTGCAAGCATGTGTTCTCTATAGTCCTGCCTGTGCTTTGCGTGCCACTGCATCGTAACACACTGTCAGGGATTCATCAAAGGCTCTTCTCTTTTCAGCTTCCAGCAAAACACTCACGTTCTACAACAAGGACACCCGAGGAGAGATCCAGAGAGCCACGTTTAATGAGGAGCAAGTGAAGCGGGTTTTCCATGGGAGCTTCCACAAGGTAAACACACTGGCTGATTCCTAAAGAGGAGGAGGAGGAGGAGGAGTACAGTGTGCACCACATTGTGATATTTGTAATATAAAAGACCCTTTTGTGTTAATTGTGGGGCAATTATCATCTTTGTTTCATACACATCCAGTTCCTTTCACATATATTATTTTACTGTCCTTTTATATGTCTCTGTATGACTTTTACGCCTCATTTAATTTGGCAGAATTACCTTTTATTGTAAAGATCTAACAGCCAGTGCCATGCAGAGGTTTCATGTTACCTGGTTAAAAAGACTCCTGCCATCAATCTTACAGTGTCAGTGTACTGTTAGAGTGGTCTTTAGCCCCCTTTTTATGGTTAGCCATTTAGCTTAGGTTTATTTACACCATGGGAGGTTCATTTGAGAAATGGGTTGTGGAGGCTATAAATAAATTTAAAGAGAGGTTCCAGGGAAATTTTGATGCTTCAGCAACCCAACATAACGTGAAGTCTCCTCTGGCTAATCGTGGAGGTCTGACCACATCAAGGCTGCAGACTATTCTGCTAGTTGTTAAGTGAATTCCAAACCGGTCTGCTCCCAACAGTATCAATTTTTATTTGGGTTCAGCTTGAGCTACTTTCAAAAAGAGCATCACACATGTCAAGAGAGGATCCTGAAAGCTGCATGTTTCTCACTAAATAAGCAGAGAGGATTTCTCCAGGGTTAGCATTGAGCAAACAGATCGTCAACACATTAGGAAAAGAATTTCCAGAATTCATACAGGATAGCTAAGATATCGTAATTATTTGACAGCATCAAACTCACCTGTGTAAATTTTAAATATCACGCCCAGTCCCAGGTAACACTGATGACATCACGATGAGTAATCTAAACATTGTGGGTGAAATCTGTGGACTGTAGGACTGTTAGGATGGTTTTATAGTTGTCTTTGTAGAAGCAAGAGTACACATTGTTGGCTGAACAATGCCAGCATTGCAAGCAATTGATTAAAAGGCTGCATCCAGATGTTTGCGACTGCCTCGATGAAACATTTTCTTCATTCTGAAACTGATCTGTGCCTTCATCTGCTTCGTCTTCCATGCAAGAAATTAAGCTTGAACTCCCTCAGAGAGCTTTTATTAAAAGATTCATGGACATCAGCTACTCTTCAAACAATCTGTCACAACCTCTGATCCAACTTAAAATATTCAGCCACAGTGGTTGCATTGTTTTCCGAACTCTTTGTTTTCTCTTCATGGGTTTAACCGCTATATTAGGCCCACATGCTGAGCTTACAACTGTGATAAACAGAATTTATTATAGTACGGTCTCTCTTGGGGCCACAACAAGAGGTAAAAAAAGACATTAGTTGTCTTCACGTCCCACAAAAAGCAACAGAGAATATAAAACATCCCTTGTTTCAGCACAGTAGGGTGCAGACAGTAGAACAATGAAGAACACTATATTTTCATACCAACCTGGAATAACTTAAGAGGCTAAATTCTTCACTGAGGGACAAACAGCTGGTTCCAGTGTACTCCATGTCACGTCCAATTGCCTTTGATTTTGTACCAAAGGACAGTATGCTCCATATTTACTACACAGGTCCCTTTTCCCCATCATTCAAAAGTAATCAAAATGAACGACTCTTTTCAATATATGAGGGTCTTTCTCGACATCAAAGTTCTTCCACTTCCTGGCATTACTGAGCGATGTATTGGCCCAGAGATCAGAGTAAGTGGCTTTTTTAGTTTGACCACTTTGCATCTACACAACTAATTGCAGGGTAACTTCATGAATGAATGGGACCCTGGAAAATGTTGGGTCAGAACTTGATGTAAATTACATCACTGCTGGTCCAGTGGGACGGCAGCCTGATCTTTGTGTGTGCATGTGTGTGTTCTCCCGATCTGTGGCCGTCGTGGAGACTGTAGTCTCAGTGTGCGCTGGGTGGCTAGCTTGTGGTGCGGTGCGGCGGCTGTTTCCATGAGACCGAGCCTGCAGCGGTCTACCTAGCTGCTCATTTGCTGGTCTGCTGAGTAAGTGCCACCGCGGACTACTGTGGTGGTGTGTGTGTTTACATGTTGTCAGTGGTTTTCCAACACTTTGTCCGTGGCTATTACAGAGTGACCTCAGTGTGTGTTTGTCTGCTCTGAAACCAGACTGACCAGTGATGACTTTGTGAGTGTCAATTATTTTTATTACTGGCTATTCTACAGATATTGGTTTCCAATTCATGGATCAGTTGTTTGGCCTATAAAATGTCAGTCATAGTAAAAAGTGGCCATCACATATTCCCAAAAGCTGCGATAATGATTTGGTTTGTTTGGTCAACTCTCAGAATCCCAAAGATATTCAATATGTTGCTGCAAACTAGGAGATTTGACATTTGATGAAAGGTGGAACCAGTGACATTTTTCCATTTCTGCCTAAAAATGAATTATATTCAAAGCCTTTTCTCATGTTCCTGAAAGAATTTTCCACACAAACATTGATTTCACTTTATGTATTTGTACCACAGTGACCGGTCAGAGAGTGCTTCTAGATCTTTTTTCTTCAGGCTAGTTAATAAAGGGTAACCCAGGCTGGAGAGGTCGTGGTCTACCACCAGTTAAGCATGTGGGAAAGCTCTCAGAGATGACTATAGCAGATGCTGGTCGCTCACTGGCCCACTGGGGAATCCCCTCCCACATTCGACGGGGGGAGGGGGTCTGTAGAGGAACCATATCTGTTACCTGGAGTCAAAAAGACATTTTCCATAAGTCATAGTGACTAATCTTGTGTTCAGAGGTGCACTGGTAGAGTGTGGAAGTTACTGTAGCTACTGAAATGTCTGTTGTAGTTTGCCTCTGTGCTGAAAAATACACAAACCTTATTGTTCGAGAAGTCCAACCTTTCGAACGTTCTGTTCTTAGTTGGGGCTGATTTGGAAACGTTGGGCCAACATATGCATACGCTAATTAAGACAGAAGAGGAGATGAATGGACTTCTGCTGAGAGCCAAAGCACTCCATGATGCTGGCTCTTAGTTCTTTGTTGGCCCAATGGACACTTTGCCAAATTGTTCACTGACTGCAGTCTTTGTACTCTTCATTCATGACGACTTCATACACAATTACATCTTACTGTCTCTTACTGAACCTGTAAGGCGCACAAAAAAATACAGTGACTGATACTTTTCTCACCCAAGAAATCCATCATGGTTTGTCTGCGTGGACCCTGCCAGATCAGACATGTGAGCTTCCGACCTGGAAAGATACAATGAAAACTATCAGCCCTGTTGGGGATTTCAGGATCAGTCACAGCACTGTTTGCATTTCAAACATCACAGTAATGGAGAATCTGTACTGAGCATTTAACAAAAGCTAACTTGATCTTTGTTGTATTTTTCTAGAGAAGACTCACACCTGCTCATTAGTCCTTTAAATTACGGCTTTGAGTCCTCCGAGGTTCAGGATTTCATTTTATTTTTGAAAAAGGAAGAACACTCAGGACAGAGCCAAGAACAATAAAATTTAAGCTGATCAAAATCATGGAAATATGTCAAGCGTGTTGGAGTGAAGATGGTGTCGGCCTGAAATCTTACCATATGTCGTCTGATTGTCAAGTGTTGACACAGTGGAGCACAGTGAAACCCTCTGTGTTAACAATTGATGAATGAAAGTTGTTCATCTGTCAACACTTTGGAGCAGAAGGACCAGATCACTTAACAGCAAGTCCCATCAACTTGTGGGAGCAGTGGTCACTAGAAAGCTTCATTTTCCAGTGACTAAAGTCTGTTTATTGTGTTTACTTATTGGTCAGTGAGGTAATATGTACATGCTGATTGCTTGCCATCCCAGTATACCATCCCAAGTTGTTTCAGTAAGCCCTCAAGAGCATCATGGTATATTATTATCCATGCCAGGGCCCTGGGATAAACGACACCCCTCTCTCTTTGTGGTCCAGCAGATAGTTTGTTCTGTTTCCAAGGAAGTCAACTGTACTTTTTGTGAGTGTTTGCCAAGAAATATGGCCTAGTCTGTGGTTGGTATTGCTTTGTAGAAAGAGGCATGCTTTTCCTGACATAAAGGACGCTTGTCTGACTGTTGAGCTGAGGAAAATTTGCAGCTACGAAGGGAAAGTATGGAAAGTGTAGGACTTTTGATGGCACACCGCAGATGATATTGTTTCAAGATGTGGAGCTGGGTGCTCGGGACAGGAAACTTCAGAATCTGGTACTTTGTCATTCTGTGTTGTTACACCATCACCGACTACAGCTTTAATGCTGCGTGGAAATGCCAACTTCTGTACATTTCCCCTTCTTGTGGTCCATTCATCTCTAGAGGCATCAAAAGCTGTCTCTTGCCAAATCAGAGCACTCTGGTGTAATATCAGAATCTATAATTAACATGGCTCTGCAAAGACTAAACAATCGAAACTCTAGAAGTAATATGGACCACAGTATCAGTATGTTTTTAGAAGCTTCACAACACTGCTGTAAAACGAAGCTGTTCCTCACATTATGGTTACACTTTCTTGAAGAATTTTGTTCCCTTTTAAAGGGCAACTGTGTCCCTTCCAAATAAAAATGAATGCTAAACCTAGCTTTTCAAAAGCCCCAATGTTCTCAGTACTATTTGCCAAATAATTGTATGTTGCATCAAATGTGGCAGCTGTGGAGTTTTGAGAAGTTTTAATGGTGCCCTCTCCCTCCTGCAGCTCCACATCAGCATCTCCCCAGAGAAAGTCAAACTCAATGTGGACTGCCAAGAGGTGGCAGAGAAGCCCATCAAGGAGGCCAACAACATCACTCTGGATGGCTATGAAGTGCTTGGCAAGATGGTGAAGTCTGGAGGCGGAAAGAAGCAGTCTGCTACAGTAAGTGAAAAAAAAAGACTTAAACTTGTTAAAAACGCGAAAGCTTGGAAAAACGCGTTTGGAAGAGCATCCCTCGACTTTCCAAAGAATGAATATCCAAAACCTCTAGTGCGTAGATGCACAATTAAGTTTTAACTGCTTCCAGTGACTGTTGGAAGGATGAGAGTCTGCATCCTTCTATTTCTCAGAGGGTCTCATTGTTGTCTGTTTTCAACATGATGTGCATTTTCATCATGAATGGGAGCCATTTGTAACACCCTCCAATGTTTTCCTCCTCTTCTGCCGTGCAGTTCCAGCTCCAGATGTTCGATATTGTCTGCAGCTTGAGCTGGGTCAGCCGAGACAGATGCTGTGACCTGCCCTCCACAGTAAGTGTCATTAAAGAATCACTCCATAAACAAGCTGAGAGGTCATTTACATACAGGCACAATACTGAGACACATTTCTTCTATAATTTCTTTTTCATGTTCTTAATGAAACAGGGTCATTAATTTTGTTCTTGGCTGTGAACATTACCTGTTTGACTTAGCTGTAGGAGGTCCATGTTTGTACGCTGGTATGTGGTTATTAAGCAAAATCCAACGCTGATAACTAGACCGCTGTTTGAAAAGAAAGTGCGTCAGCTGGAGTGAATAGAACCTTGTATCCTGTGTAATTGTGCTAATCAGACTATTCCCAGCACGACCTCCCAATTACATGAAAACAAGTGCTCCTTCAGATGGCAAAGCAGACACTAGATCATGTTTATTTTGATACAGTATGATAAATACCGGATGCATGCACATTTAACCAATTATGAGTAATTCATCTCTAATTTGCATCAGATATTAATACATCATGTCAATGATTTCCGTGTTATGCAACTCATTATGTCTGCAACGCATTTCCAAAAATGTGGACAGGGTTTGCAGCTGTCACTGAACATTTGAGCCTAAAGCCCCACATTGACTTTACTGATTCCAGGCACATTTTAGCTAAGCCACCGTTCCATCATAACTTTCGCTTGGTTTCTAAACTGTCTCTTCTTCTTAAAGTCCCAGTAAAGTCAAAGCTGTAGTTTGCCAGGACTCTGTCATAAAATCAGATCGAGGATTTTCAGTTTTACCCCTTGTATGCTGCAGATTGCCAAGACATGGTCTCAATTATCAGTGGGTGTGAAAGGAACTGTAAGTTAATAATGCAACTCTGAAGTGCGTATGTACACTTATTTCCCTACGTCTTCTGTATTTCCTTTTCAGAGAGATGAGGCCAAGTGTCCATCCCTTCCCCACTCCTGCACATGCACACAGGACAGCATCGGCCCCCAGGGACCTCCTGGACCTTCGGTAAAGACGTTCCCATCGTCCCCCCTTCTTGTCTTGTCTGTCCTCTGTGTATCTTTGCCTGATGAAATGGTTTTCTCAGAAGTCATGTATGTTTTGATGAGGATGATGATAAAGCCATACCGTCCTGTGCTAGTGTTACAGTAACCGTACAGGTTCGGGTGTCCCTTACATGTTTTGGTTTTTTTTTTCTTCTCCAAAGAGCAGTTGAGGATGAGACCAGTGGCATGCTAGAAAAAAAATTGGGCATAGGAAGAAGTGTGAAAAGATAAATGCCTGTTGGAAAAACACAGTAGAAAAAGTCTCGGGGAGAAGTCTGGAATATGTGTGCTCGGTAACCTCACTAAGCCCCTGTGAGGATTTCGTATGGCTTGGGGTTTTAGGGCTTTTGGACTCTGCTCCTGTTGTTACACTCACTCTGTGTTTCTGGCTCCTCGCTTTTCCAGGGCAGCCCAGGTACTAAAGGACCGCGAGGAGACAGAGGAGAACCCGGCAACGCTGTGAGTCCAACTTGACGTCACTTTATTGAAGCATGCTATAAATTCTTTTCTGTGTTTATTTATTCGAGCTTTGATTTCATAACTGTTTTTACAGTAAGTTAAGTACTGGACAAATAATCTGACTCGGTTCACAGCCAATGACATTATCAACAAGGCTAAACTGGCTGATAATCAAAATCAGCTTCTCTTTCGCTGCTCTGCTAGAAAATTACACACATCTGAATTCAGTTATCGACTGTATATTGTTCCACAATTAGATTTAAAGGGAGAGGGCGATGTCAAGTACCTTAAAGGCCCATTTCCCAAAACTGTTCATTGTCTCTACATGTGCAGTTGAAGGGCTGGTTAGGGTTGTCTGTGGTATTGTTTTTTTAAAAGAGATCTTTTTGTGTGCTTTGTGTTGCTGTAGGGTGCAATGGGTCCACGTGGTGAGCCAGGACTCCCAGGTTCAATGGGACCACCAGGTCCACAAGGACCTAACGGACTATCTCTACCTGGAGAACCTGTAAGTTAATCTACACCCCAAAGATTTTATTTTAAATGATGGACACTGTCGCTATCCTGTCTTCTGATTGGTGAGGATATAAATATTCAGTTTGTGTGGAAGGTGTGGAAGAGCTAAGACATAATCTGTGTTGCAGATCCACCAGTGAGTGGGATTTATAACTAATGTCAAAACACATTAACTCCCTTCCACTTCCACCCCGACTGCTTCATTATTTTCTTACCTGCAGATGTTCTTGTCAAAACATGTTATCAATCACAATCGCAGACGAGAAGGATGAAACAAAAGCACTAAAGCTGACTGCAAACCTTTCCTTTCCTTTCCTCCTCCTCCTCCTCCACCTTCAGGGTCGCCCGGGACCAAAGGGAGATCCTGGAGACACGGGCCTGGCTGGCCTGCAAGTAAGTACTCCTCTCTCATTTTGTGGTTTGTGAACAGGAAACAGGAGACTATCCATAGAGAGCGGCATTGCTACCGGAGCCTGGATTCAGTCCACATGGCGAGATTGAAACCACACTCAGAGTGGGAGGTTTACCATGCCATCCTCAGGGGAGACCCACACTCTCAAAATCAGCCCGTTGATTGACAAACGGTAGAAGGCCATTGATGCAGTTAAATTATTATGAAGTGTAGACTCATGTTACAAAAGGGGGAAATAGGGAATGGAACATGTTCTTCTCCAGCGTTGTAATTGAAGCTGATTGTGAGTCAGTAAAGACTTACAGTCTGTCTGAAGTTTGAGCATCTTTGACCTACAGTAGGAGTCATCCTGGGGACACAATGAAATACAAATAAAACCACATTTACCATAACCATAACCTCCAGAGTTTACAGATCTTCTAAGATTATTGACTTCACTGTCAGAAGCTGAGCTGAAGTGGAGCTATTTTACATTATGTGGGAATTTTCTGGTGGAAGGGTAATTTCGAGTGGGTTGGTATTACATAGCCATCTCTTGGCCGAGCATCCGTCCATTCATCCAGCTGAGGTCATTCAGCCGACTCCCACCATTCAACTGGAGGGAACATCACCGCTGGTTATTCTGGCCTCTGAATAAGCAACTTCATGGGAGAAAGTCCCATTCTTTCAGCCACTACTTTACACAATACAGCTTTTTATAACAGCACTGTCTCTGCACATTTCTAGAGGACATCATATGTCAGGAGACAAGAGAGAATTTTTCCAGTTTTTACTAGCGAGATGATATATTATCTTTGGCTAAATAACTGGGAAACTGCAGGATTTTTTTTTTGAAAATTCAAGGTCAACCGAGGCAGTAGGGAGCTCTATAAATGTCCTGTTCTTGATCATTAGCATTTGATTAAGTGTGTCTGCTTTTTTTCCCAGGGTACTCCAGGGCCACGCGGTCCTCTGGGCCCCGTTGGACCGAGCGGAGCGCGGGTAAGATCAGCCTCCAGGCCTGCATATTGTACACACTGTGTTCAAAGCCTATAAATGGATCCAACACTTACTTAGGCACATGTTTTATATGTGAGTTCCTGCATAACAGGACAGAAGTACCATGCTGTCGTTTTTTTCTTTCTGTTGCACTGCATGTTCTCACTTGCCTCAGGCAGAGTAACTTAGTGACTACTTCTAAATGTAATTTAAAGAGACCCACTCAAGGCTGAAACAAATATAAAGTCGTGACACTGATGTATTGCACGGATAGAGTCCCCTGTGTGTTGTAACGCATGTGTGATCGTATGTTGTTTCTACTTAGGGGCCACCAGGAAAGGAGGGACCATCTGGACCCAGAGGCCCACCAGGGCCCATGGTGAGTGTATATGTGTTTGTGTTGTGTTGAAAAGTGCCAAATAAATATTCCTCGGTGTGCGCTTTACTTCCTGCTATATCTGTAACAATTACTGCTCTGGCTCCACGGTTGCACTCTTCTGGAACAGCACATAAAAAGCAGACCGTAGTCTCGAGCCTCCTGCACTGTTACGAGGATGGGCATGCATCTCATTTTCTTTTTTTCTGTGGTTTGAGGTCTGAATCTACTTAATCCAGCCGTCGTGCCAACAGGCAACATGCCAGTATAGAATTCACATGCACTATACCATCCTGAGTGCTCCAGGAGCCATTAGCAGTGCCATGTGCATGCGAGGACACGTGTGTGTGTGTGTATGTGTGTGTGTATGTGTGTGTGTGTGTGCATCCTGCCTATACTGCTTTTGTGCATGTGTGTATGTGTGTGTGTGTGTGTGTGTGTTTCCATCTCCTCTTTAGTGTTCTTGGCAGCCCCCAACCCACTACGGATGTCAAAGCATAGATCCCAACTTAAAGCTTGTTATGCAACCATTAACAGGGAGCAGGAGTTAAACGATGCAATTACGTTTACTGTGCAGTAATTTAAAATAAACACCACTGTTTCTGTGATTTTTTTTTTTTTTAGGGAAGCCCTGGAAATCCAGGTGTACCTGGAATTACTGGAAAACCAGGAAAACCAGGAGACACAGGAAACCCAGTATGTATATGAGACACATGTATATCGTCCAGTGACAGTCTAGATAAGGACAGGGTTGAAAACATGGTTGCTACTCAGTCTGACAATGTTCTTCCCGTCCTCAGGGTCCGGTTGGTCTTAAAGGAGAGAAAGGAGAGAGGGTGTGTACTGTGTTTTTATGAAATTTCCATGTACCACTCATCATATATCATCACTGAGAAGAGCCACCACTTCATGAAACTGTCTTTGCTTTCCAGGGAGACTTTGCATCCCAGAACATGATGCGCTCCATTGCCAGACAAGTTTGTGAACAGCTTGTAAACAGTGAGCAAAGCATTATTTTACCCTCATAGAGTTTTATTTTCCTGAAAATATACATCAGATCCAAACCCATTTGATTTTGTGTGCTTTGTTTTTTAGGCCAGATGAGCAGAATTGACATGCTGCTCAACCAGATTCCCTCTGGATATCGCAGCAACTCTCCAGGGCCACCCGGTCCTCCTGGCCCCCCTGGCAACCAAGGATCCCGTGGAGAGCCAGGACAACCTGGTCGAACTGGTTTCCCTGGAAACCCAGGTCAACCTGGAAGTCAGGGAGAAAGAGGTGCTTTATTTTTCTTTATCTTCTCATCGTATGGTAATGTTACAAGCAATAAATAATTAAAGCCGCAGTGAAATCAACTGTGGAGACTGTGGTGCTGCTGGAGCTCCAATCCAACATGGATGGAACAACAACATAAATGCATTAGTGTGTATAGTCTACACCTGATCCAAGTGATGCCAAGTTGAATACACGCTCTTTAGATTTCCAGGTTTTGGGCTGAAAGTGGTTTCTCCTCTTTCCTCTGGTTCATGTAGGTTTGCCTGGAGAGAAAGGAGAGAGAGGATCTCCAGGAAATGGTATCAGAGGACAAAGAGGCACAACTGGGCCACCAGGTAAATACACTTCTCTCCCATTTCTCAGGTGAAACAGTCCATTTGAATTGACTCTTCATCACAATGAGGCAAAGGACACGAGACCCACATTAAGGATTTCTGTTGAACATTGTTGTCCTGCAGCTGCACACGGTCGGCTGAGCTCCAACTGTTTAACTTTACACTTACACTAAAACACAGTTTCACTTTGACAGCTTTTTCACCTTTTTTGTGGACCTTCCTAGGACACAGAGTACTCCCATTAGTGCAATTAAAATGACACGTTCCAGCCAGAGGCTGAACTTTAACTAAAGTATATGTGTCTCCGGCACCTTTGCTTGGGCAGCTGCATTGCATAAATTTTTTGGAGAGACCCAAAACATATTCCCAGTTTTTTCCTTTCTTTCGGATTTATGTCATGTGTATATTAAGCTTCTCCAAACACATTTGAAATATCATACAGTAAAAGGGAGGTATTCATAATTTGTATTAAGGGGATAATTTCTTCTTCTTGAGTTTCATCCCGGGTTTAAACAGCCTTCAGTCCGTCACTGCTACAAACAGTTGCTAAAAATTATATTAGTTTTATAAAGCTCTTAGCCCTTCCTCAATAACAAAATACATGAAATATCATTTCTGTACAAAGTGTCTCAGAAGGTTTCCTTTCCCTCGGGAAAACACCAGGAACCTCTGTTGATGTCTACCCCACAACAGTAAACACTGACATGCCTGTTTCTGTGAATGAAGTGAGAAACAACCATGGACCAGCGGGAGGAAGTCCACGCTGATGACTCACTTTAGTGTGTGTGTGTGTGTATATTTGTGTGTGTGTGTGTGTGTGTACGGGAATCAGATTGTTGTACAATGAGCTTTCTTTGGTGGCTTCATTGACAACACATGGGCTCACTTAACAGAGAGAAAAAGCGAGGGGGAAAATTCCATCCTGAGTTTTTGCTGTCTAGACAGACGGGGCCGGGGGTAACTCCACACAGCCCCAGACTGCATCTCTCTCTCTCTGTTTTTTCTTGGGCAAGCTTTTTAATTGAGCCATTGAAAAACTGAAATTGCAGTTGTGCAGCTCCATGTTACCCCCACCGTTTCCACAGGAGGTTTGTGGGTGATGTCAGTGGGTTTTTGTGCTAAGCTCCTGAGACTCCTCTTTCAAACTGGCTTCACTCACCTTTTCTTTCTCTCCTGTTCGCAGGGCCACCGGGAGAGTCGAGAACGGGACCCCCAGGTCCTTCTGGCTCCGCTGGGCCTCGTGGCCCTCCAGGTCGTCAGGGTACTCCAGGGGTGAGAGGACCCCCAGGACCCCCTGGATACTGCGACTCCTCCCAGTGTGTTGGCATTCCTTACAATGGACAAGGATACACAGGTACCCTCAATACTATCTAGGCCCTGCATGGTACTACACTGGAGGAAAGACTGTATGCACACTAATTACATTTCAACTCATGTAACTACTTATTGATAATGTATGGAGATATGAATGTAGGTGGCCCAGAGTATTGATCTTTGAACAGACTGCTGCTCAAACCACAGACTGTCTGTAGAATGGACGAAGCTAACGTGATGTCACCCTTTGGAACGTGAACTGGAAATTTGAAGCTGGAGTTTGGCATTTGATCGTCGCCATGTTGGTTTTTTGGAGACGCAAGTGACCATATATGGATATGAAGGGAGGAGTGAGGAGGCGGGTCTTACCCAGGAAACTGCCCAGTGTGTTACAATTTTTGAACTGAAGTAAATTGGAGCCTGAGTTTTTTGAAGCCATCATCTAGTGGCCATCCAGAGTATTGCACTTTTCTGCACCTACTTATTTTTGAGACCCAGTTTCTTCGTCCATTTCTATCAACAGTCTAATAACATACGTTTGTTCAACTGTTCCTTTGTCGTTCAAGCTTTTTGTTGTAAAACAAAACATATTACAATTTGATATTACAGTCACAGTTTTGAAACTGTTGCTTATAATTTCATACAATGCTACATAACATAAATAATGTAATTTTTAGCCAGGGGCAGGAAATCAAAAAAATGAAAAGTTTTGTCCGCTATAGCTAATTAAGCTAACGTTAGGTGGATTATTTATAGCAATCCCAAGAGGAATGTAATGCTCCTTGGACTTGTACTTCTACTATACATGCTAATAATCTAGTTATCTAGTGTCAGTGAACAGCCTGTTTAATACATTCCTCACATTTAATGCGTATTAAATGCGTACTTTAAAATTTTACATGGATAATTTCAAACTTTGAATTTGAACAGGGTTGAAGGGTTTTAGCTTTTGGGAGCAACTACATTTTCATCTCCATACATTTGATGTCCAATTTTTACACTGGCATGTAAAGCATTCTAGCTAGTTGTGTATGATGACTTACAATACATGAAATAAGATGCTAATAACTTTGTTCCACAGAGAAAACTCACACCCTCTTTGAACTGTTTTCAGGTTTGGCATAGTAACCGCTCTAAGTCATCTGTGCCACTTACACTTTGAAGTCCTGTTTCTGAGATGTTTGCCCATTTGCTATGGGGGCATGTAAGGATAATCACCATGGACATAATTAATGAACAATAAAACAAACATTATGAAAGCCAAAACAAACAAACAAACAAAACAGAACGAAGCGGACTGGCACTAACATCATCTCACCGCTACAAGCTACAGTGATGGCAACCTGCTGGCCTGTTTGCATCTTGAACCACAAACCGCTGGGAAATAGAAAACAAAGACTGAGCATTTCTACAAAAGGAAGGAGCATGTACAAATACCACCCAAAACAACTACTAACAAAGAGGATCTCATAACTGAAAGCAACGTTAATGTAGAGGTGATATGTGTAAATAAAACTAATTTTTTTTTTTTTTGCCTTGTAAATGATTGTATGTATCAGGACATTCACTAAAAATCAAGTTAACATCTGTACTGAGCTTTTGCCTCATAACACTCTGCTTACTTACCACCAGCATAACCTCTGTTTACAACGCCTAAGTGACTTAAACAGCTCTGGTTCCAGACTGAAGCATGTTTCATTTGTACTTATAATCATCATGTTCTTTGTGTACATCGGCCAAATCAGAGCAAAATGTTGCTTTCTTGCCATTTCCATGTGTCCTTTGTAGTATCAGCTGGTTATTTTATCCTATTATCCAGTATATTGATGGGTTTTATTGTAAATGTCATCACAATGGTTTTTTATTTAGCGTTTCTTGGTGCTTTAGTACGCAATAGTTTGACACAGGGCATTTTTTTGAAAGTCCACAGTGCAATATAATTTAAATTGTGCATGTAAAACCCTTTTTTTTTTTTTTTTATTGGCCGTCCCGAATATTTTTCTAGCCATCCGCTACCAGCCCGAACCTGAGGTAGCGTCAATACCTGTGGAGCCAGCTGAAGAGTTTGAGACTATACAATCACCCGGTTACACACGAAACCAACGAGGAAAGAGATCACTACCACAAGACAATACAGAAAGACTAGCATCATAGCTATGATAAGGTGCTCTCAGAAAATGTGCTATCGAAATAACTTCCATGATCACTTTAGGTGAGGATGAAGTGATATTCAGAACAAATCTAGTACTTACATGGGTTTGATACCCCTGGCTATATTGAACATATATTTTCTTTTTTTTGTTTTTTTGGACATGAGAAAGTTTAGCAAGATGAAAACAAACCTACATGTTGCAAACCTGTGTGCTTGCTAAGTGTTTCCCTTAAGTGTCTGCTTGTAATATAACTGCAAGTGTTTATCGGACTCAAATGTTTAATGCACTAATCATGTGAAAACCAGCAGAAAGTTTGTCCAAAGAAGTACAGTTTGTATGTTTTTGAACACTTTCACACTACCCATATTGTTTTTGTCAAACTTCAGAATGTAAAGCTGTTTCAGATAAAAAAGGACACCTCATTTTATCCCCAAAGATTTCTTTCTTTTTTTTTATTTTCATGTTTTGTACGGCCTGTAAACCCAATGATAATCTGATTTATACAAACCAAATTTTTTTTAATTTTGTTTTGTTACCAAAGGTGGAATTGCATGAATGTGTTGTATATTTACTGAGGATTTCTAAGTCAGAATATAGTTGTTGTTTTCTATCACTGCAGTTTGGATTTGGTTGCAAGACTATGGACATAGGATTGCTTTTCTCATGTTTTAACTGCACATTTTGTGAATTCCTCACAGCCTTATTTTCTTATTTATTTCTGAAACAGAAGAGGCATTTTTCAATAAAACTACTGAAAATGTAGCATTTTTGTCTTCGAGTGATGAATTCTAGATGAATCCAGACGATACATTGTGTGTACAGTCAAAAATGTCAAAAGTCAAGATCCACAGCTGCTGTCCATTCGAAACTCCTCTGGATGAAACAGAGTTTATTTGATCATGAGTGACGGACCCTGCTCTTCTCAACATTAGGTCTTGGGAAGTACGCTTTGAAGTTTAAACCTTTATTTAGTTTGACAGCTAAAGATATTTCAAGCCGTCCAAAAAGTCAGTTCGTGTCAGGGCAACAAGACGGAGAAGAGGAGGAGTGTGAAAACAACTTTTCCACTTCACAGACTTTTACATGCAGCCACTTGGCTCTCCTCCTATCAGGTTGTAATAATTACGCAGAGATTAAAAAAAAATGATGCAAAAGAGCTTTAGCCGATACCAGCACTGGAAAGAAAAATACAGATTTCCACCCATCGAGCATGTCTAATGGTGAAATAAAAGATGTGTGATGTAAGAATCTGTTTGTTGTGATGAAGGGAAAGCAAAGTGGGGAGTTGTGCACAAATGCCTCAGATAACGACTGGGGGCGAGGTATCGAGGTCGAGATCACACAAGCACTGGGAGCAAAAGGGGAAAAACTCTTATCTGGAAACCCTTATTTCCTGATGTGTGCAAGCAAATCATAAAGCTCCTCCTGGAAAATATCTTGGAGTTTATAGACATTTATGTGTCATGGGAGAAGGGAATTCTTAAGGTAAAGTATGAGTGTGTGAACAGCTGCTCCATGTTAGTCATAAACGAGGCAGAGGCGAGTGTGTAAAAGCACTTCACATGCAGAACAGAGCTTACATGAGAACAAATGTAAAGAACAGTGTCTGCCATGTAAATTTCCCTTTAGCAGGACATTGCTATATGAGAGAGGACATAACAAAACCCACAGCTATGGTCTCTTTACTGTGTGGTTTTTCTATAAAGTCTCCTCTTTCTTTACAGCGCTTACAGCATCAGCCTCGTCTCTGAGACATAATGGCCTTGTTGAAATATGTTCACACCTGTTGTAAGTGATATGCTCTTCATACTATGTCCCAACATCAGGCTCTGATTTTGGTTTTAGCATCGTTGTGTGTCACCGTCCAACACAAAATTAGGGGCCTAAAATAAAAATTCCCTCTAATTTCTTTCCACTGAGACCGAATCAACTGTTTCCTCCAAACTCACACACACAAAAAAAAACCTCTGTCCTGAGTGATGCCTGATACCATCCTCAGTGTAACCCCGTCTGCTTTCTGTCTGCTGATTTCTTTGAGTTTGTTGACAATCCGGCATGCATCTGTGTTCACTTTGTGGCAAGAGTTTCAAGTGGGCTGCTCCAGAGTCTGCGGTTGTTACCAGATTTTAACAAACTCCTATTTTATCTGCAGCTGTCCCCTCACAACACAGCAGAAACATAAAGTGTCCCATCAGCAGCAGTGGTGGGAAGAGGTACTGGTGATTTTATGTGATGTTTACCTACCAAATTAAGACTTCGAGGACACAGTTGACACTTTGGAAAATACTTTTTTCACTTTAATCGCTGAGAGTTAGAAGATGGATGTCCCACTCTTATATCAGTTCACACCTCTTCACATCCAAATATGGTCACTTCTGGCTCCAAACAGCCAACATGGCGATGGTCAAATGGTACAAAAAGTGAGTCCACAAACCAACTGCTAGCTGTAGCAACATATTCAACATGTGAGTGGTATCAATCTTCTCATCGGACGCTCCACAAGAAGACACCATATGGTCAGTAAATGTAATAAAGTCTCCATGAGACTTTAATATTACATAAGGTAATGTTTTGCTGAGTTCTTAAAAATGCTTTGATGTGCAGTTATAGAAGGTTAGAGGTCCTCAGACTTTCTCAAGACTTCTCACACTGTTTCAGTATGGCAGCAGCAAATTGCCATCAGCCGTGTGATAGCAGCACTGGCACGTCAAAACACAGACGGAGGTTCAAAGGAAGAAAAACTCACCACAGCAATTCAGCACTTTCTGATTTACTGCAGCGCTGCGTAACTGAAGTAAAACTTTTCTCGCATCTTTTGTTAAGCAATTTACAATTCATTTCATGCCATTAATCACAGCAGTTTATGAGCATTCAACAACATCACAGAATGAAACAATGAATGCTGACTGGGTGAACGAGTGCAGTATTGAAAAGTAATCAGAAGTGATTGAAAAGTGGGATTTTATGTGGACTTTTAGGAGCGCTATGAAAGCACTAGCATGAGAATTTGTGGGATGACAGCTAAATAATGGAGATCACATGCAGGGGAAGGTAAGGAACATGTGGAAAGTTTTCCTTCTTTTAATGAAAACATGTTATAGATGTGCTCATAATGTAACCTGCTCCACGGTACATTAATCATAACGATGCAGGGCCTTACATAAAGAGACACAATAATGATACATCCTTCTGGCAGGGAAGGATTATATAAATGCAAGTTGCTGTAATGCACGAACATCAAGCATTCACATTATGACTCAAGATGCCTCATTAAAGGAGCTGTTCACCATTTTTGGAAATCAAAACAGAAACTGTCTTCGGTAGGTGCAGAATCAAAGTCAATTAAAAAGTAAAATGATCGTAAAAGGAGCTGGATAGAGTATAACTACTATGTTTTCATTTTATACTTTTGATAAATGTTGCTCTTATTATTTCACTACGATTGACAGTAATAGCCACAGGTTAAAAGATTAAAATGCATTTGTTGAATTGAAAACCTTTTTAGGGATTCATGAAACAGCAGCTGGAGCAACTTGTCTCTGAATTTGTTATCAATTATACAATTTTCTCTAAACTACCAGCTCTGCCAGCTTCTCACATTGTGCCATTTGTGTCCAATATTTCATAAAAAGCTGCAAAAATAAGAGATGACCACATGAGCATCACATAGGTCAGATAATAGGATTTTGGGCTCCATCAGACATACACAGCATGATGTTAGGAAACCTACAATAAGATAATGACAACGGCTGACCAGTATGGGTTTTTGAAGACCAATAATAATAAAGCTTTTCATCGACTGGGCTGTCTACAGGCCAATACTCTTATTTTATGTTATTTTTATTCTGAAAAATTCCTCTCTGAGTTCTGTCACTGGCTTCATTGACTAGGCTCTGAACCAGCATTTAGGCTGCGTGACACTCCAACTTTCCAGTAAAATGCGACACAATAATTTATTAATATGGATACTTTTATGGAATCCCATCAAAACCCACATCAGATTGTATCTTAGCTCTGACTCTCAGCTCAGGTTTACAAAGAGAAGCACACAAATGCATAGGACCGCTGCAACCTAAAGCAGCCACCAATTAGGTTGAAGTGGTTTCGAGTTGCCAACTAAAACCTGAGGAAGGAATGAAGCAATCCTTTTGAACTTGAAGGGGGGTTGACTCCTCAAAGGGCAGATTTTCAGACAGTAGGTTTCCACTGACTAAGATGCCAAAAGCAACAGTGAAGCAGTACTCCCCTTTGAATAAGTGAAGTGGAGATCCAGCAGTTCTCCAGCTGAACTTGTAAAAAAGGAGCTTTGGTTGGGAATTATTTCCCTTAAAAAAAACCCTCATGTCCTCATTTGCCCTGTTACCTGCCACCAATATGTCCCCCAGATGGGAAAATAAACAAGGAGCTGTGCGTTTTATAGATAAAATCACATTTAATCCCTTCCAGAAGGTCATTTTACAAGTGCCTGTAGAATCTTAAATTGCTGATGTTTCTCCAACATTATATGACCTGATTTAACATCAGAGGCCAAGCAGTGGGAGATACAGATATATTCTGCTTGTTATTATAAAGTTAGCCATGCAAATCCCATCAATAGGATCAGTCCACTGCTTTGGTTCAGAGTGAAATGTTTCAACATCTGCTGGATGGATCGCTATCAAATTCTGTATTGACATTCATGGTGCCAAGAGGATGGATCGTTGTGGCTTAAATGGTCCAATGGCTTTCCCTGAAGTACCACTGTGAGGTTATCTGCATCCCAGTGTTAGCATATTATCCAGTGGTCGAAAATAACCTTTGGTGAGACCTGGGCCAATCACAATCATCCAGCGAGTAGCCATTCATACTGTTATACCACAGTGTTACTAATGGTGTGTTTAGCATATGATGGTGACAGAATGTGAGCAGCTTCCTCTTTTATACAGTGTACAGTGTTGGAGAAGGCTCGCCAGGTTTCCTCTACCTAACATAGATTTAGTAAGAAAACAAACCAAGTTCCTTAAGTTTGTCACAAGTTCAGCCTCCATCATTCTGACACCTACCACTATCTCTTCAACCAGTGTCTGATCATTTAGCAGCAGACTCAGAACCTGTTTCTCCACTGCTGACATCCACCCCTCCATAACAAAGCACAGGCACTCATAGCCATGTACACAACAAAACAAATGCAAATGGCCAAGAAAGAATATGAACCATATTTTACTGTAGTGTTTATTTGTTCCAGGCTGAGTCCAAACCAAACTCAGGACATTGCCACACAGTGTCACAGATTGTCACACTACAGCAGGCAAACCAAAGAGTTTTTCTTGCCTGTGGTAATACAGATCCCCTGGTTATCATCAGTGCAGCAAAAACACTGCATACTGTGCCCCTGGATGAAGTTTTGGACAAGAATGAAATAACTTCACACCATGACTCATCTGCTCCTGTTGTAATCATCACAAGTAAGTGTATTTATAATTTCAGACTGTAGTGTGTGTGTGTGTGTGTGTGTGTGTGTGTGTGTGTGTGTGGGGGGGGGGGGGGGGGGGCCTCTGT
>OOFC01000135.1:0-11732 GCA_900323345.1 Pseudochromis fuscus
TCCTCCTCCACCTCCAGGTCTGAGGGTCTTGTTTTTGGCTGCATGTGACATGTCTCAGGCGGCCTGTTGTGATCCACATGAAATGCCACAGTGGTGGCAGGCACCGAGATAACAACATTACTGATGCGTTACGATGACATGCTGTGACAGACAAGCGAGTGCTCCTCACCACCTCCTGGTGATCTGCAGTTGAGTTGTCGGACTCCCGCCTCCACGCTTGTTCAGGAGGAGAATTCCCTTATTGCGACGTCAACTTTGCTGACATTAACATTTCATTTAGGTTATTATGTAAGTGGCGAAGCCCTTGAGAGCAGAGCTGAAAACATTGCTTTGACAGCTCCAGCCCAGCGAGTGCAGTCGAGCGGCGGCCTGGTTTTTAAACGTGTGACAGATGATGTGTCATGGCAGAGGAAGAGTGAACATACAGTCACAGTCAATATAAACATCACAGCAGTAATCACATGCACAGCCGAGGGAGCTGAAAGACATACATACATTTTAATAATGCATAGTGAATGAAAGGCTTAATTCCATGTTTCTGTTGTGGTGTCAGGGTTTTATCAGTGCTTTAGATTGGACTTTTTTTTAGGTTGAACACCAATCTGTCTTGTGTTGTAGTTGCTCATTCAACGTCATGGCGTGTCCACCCTAACACAGGCTGTTCATTTAGTATTCATGAAGTCAGCCTTTTATCCAAGCAGTGGAGGAACAGCACTGTCCATGAGAGAGGGATTTAATGAGAGCCTGGCATTTAAAGACTTAATGTGAGTATGTGGTATTTATTTATCTACTTATGTAAAATAAAACCTGGAATGTGACCGTCTTTCAGTTACAAGGTAGAAACAGGAAGAAAGATGTTTTTGTAGTGATACTGATGGGGAAGAGTTGTGAGGCTCCATTTATTTTAATGCAAAATTGACAAATAAATTTGTTTGGTAAAATCTCTGCACTCACACTGTGTGAGCGTGTTCACAGAAAGTATTATTTTCATGTGCTGGACCACGGTCAGAGGGGAGGGGGTCAGGGTGGAGTGTGGATGCACACAGCACCAGACTTTTTAGTTCGTAGTTCAGTTTCACCAAAAACACTTCAGGTGATGCACAGGTTGTGGAGTCAGTCAGTCAAGTGTAACAGGGCCAGCAATCCAAAAGCAACCTTTTTACTTCTCTGAGTGAAAAACAACCGATATGATCTCCCAGCTGACCTTGTTTCACATTAAGTGACATACAATCACTTTTCCCAGCGACTTATCATAAGCTACGGGCTCTGATGATGATGTCTGTATTAGATCACAGAGATAAGCTCATCAGCAGATTTAGAGCCCGTCTACTGTAAACGGCTGAAAATCATTTGAATCCACAAGCCCACTGACCTTCATTTCTACCAGCAGTGATGACTCTAAGGAAAACAGTTTAGTTGTATGAAGCTTGTGTGAAGTCTCCCTTGAACCTGCTGCTGTGACACTTAAGGCTTCATGTAAGACAATACCAGGATGAGGTCAACGTTTCACATACCGTGTCGGTGTGATGATATGCATCTGTAACCAGGTGTATTTATAGAGCATTCCTCAATGGCGGCGGCTGTCATCTGAAATAGCATCTGTCTTTGTACTGTCACAGTCTGGGAGACTTGAGTCGTCAGGTTTCTGTTGTAGGCAGAGAAATCCAGCTGTTTGGGTTTTTTTGTGGAATCAAATGTTTTGTGACTTACATACATTTTAGATATCATACATGTTACTGACCCTGTGAACATGTTTTAGTCACATGGTTTATGGTGGTCACAGTCTGTCTTTGATCTGGGACATGGATTTCAGGTGTACTACAGTTTACGTTCAGGTTGCCCCCTCAGTCTTCAGTGTCTGCTGCAGTAAGTGATTTCCCACAGTCACTCCCAATAACTCCCACAGGAGGATCTGTTGCACTGAGCTGTGGAGGTTTACTTGTTGTTGAGTTGTAGAAGAGAAAATAAAAGTTTCACAGCCCTCACTTAAACACAACCAGTCATGTGGCTGCAATGCATTATGGACCCTTGAGGCCACAGACTTTGGCTACGTTCAGACTGCAGGCTAAAGTGACCCAAATCTGATTTTTTGCCCCTGTGCAACCTGTATCTGAACTTTTCATCACAGTCTGAACAACACAGATCTGATTTTTTCAAATGTGACCCAGGCCACTTGGATATGTATGTGGTCCTAAATCAGATGCGTATCCGATCTTTTGCCATGCGACTTCTGTCTAAACGGCCAGGTTGCATTAATCTGACCTACACATCACAGTACGCAACAAACTTTAATCTGTGTAACTCCGTATCATTAAAGCCTCTCACATCACTGTCTGACCACTCATGGCTGCGTTTCTCTGGATGGATGTTGCTGCCACTGCCCCACATAACACCATGGACAAAAACTTGACTCTCTTCCTTTTCAACTTTCTTCTTAAAACCAGATTGTAAATGTGTTTCCTCTGGTTGGACAACAACGTTAGAATTGTAAAATACGCTGCACCATTATCGTCCATGTTTACTTCTGCAAACACTGAAGCGCGCTCGCTGCATGACGCCGTTATGTCCTCTTCAGCGCATGCAGGACACTTTTGGGTCGTATTTAAGTTCACACGGGAGATCACATACAAGTCGCATTTAACTGTAAATGTGAATGAACTCGCAAAAAATTTGGATTTCACAAAAAATCCGAATTGAGCATTAAGCCCTGCAGTCTGAACGTAGCCTTAGTCTTCCTGCATTGATTATTATGAGCCCTGTGCGATGTGATGAGTTCTGTGATTGACTGGTGACCTGTCCAGGGTGTAACCCCGCCTCTCACCTATTGACACCTGGGATTTGCTCTAACCCCCATGACCCATGCTAAAAACCACAGTGTGCAGCTGTTTCCAGACATTATTTATATATATGCTCTAGACGTCTTTGAAATAATGAAGTAATGGGCTTGTTTCAATACTAAAAACCAGGAAGTCAGAGTACTGAAAGGGGTTGTTAGTTTTAGCCTATTCAACAGATGCTTTGTCATGGATGTAGTTTCAATCATGTAAAAAATACATCCCTCCGAATATATTTGCTCCACTTGATTGTGTACATCCTTCATGAATGGAGCTGACTTCACTCAGGAATTTGATGTGTCCTCGTGTCCTTCAGCTCGCTGCCAACAAACGTACTTTGGCATACACATGCACACAGCTGCACTGAAAAACAATCAGACATTTTAACATCTGAAAAGGATCATGCACATGCTCCCAACATGGACACAGTCAGTTGGATCAGTCAGTGTAACGTGACCGCTGACACACCTCTGCTGTTTATGCTGCTGGTTAGTGACCTCCTGACCTTTGTGACACTCACGACGTGACCACTCAAACGTGATTGGTCACAGTGGGGATGCCCTGGTAGACACTGCCTGCCCAACTTATTGCCCACAGTGTGAATCAGCAACTCCTTTTTTAAAGCCTTCTCCCACAGTCCAGGTTCATTCATAAACACATTCTGCTTGTTATGTTTTACATATTCTTTAGATAATAACGCTCAAAGGAAGTACGTCCAAAACACAAAGACAGCCGGTGAGAAATCCTGCCTCTCTTCAGTGCAGCTGTCTGACGATATTAAAATCCCCCTCACTTTTTCCACCGTCTCCTTCAGAGGAGGTGCTGCAGAATAAAAATGTGTCACTGGCGCAGATTGTTAGCATGATAGCAGAAGTCCTTTTGATTCCAACATGGCTCGATTCTTACTGGGGCACTGCTGTTTGTTATTCCTTCAGCTGTTCAAAGCTGGTTCCTCTGTGAATTTCTGCATCTATTATCACTTCTCACATCTCTTTGTATTATTCATTTAACCTCATACTATGGCTGTCGCTGCTTTAGGCTCCGTTGAAGGAGTATTCTCCTTGTACAAATAAACCTGCCGTGGTTTTATTGCTGAACTTATTTCAACACAGAGAGCTGGACCATTTAACTGTGTCTCTCAGCAGTTGGTGAGGACATGGATCAGTCCCCTGGCAGTGCCCAGAGACCGAGGACATGGATCAGTCCCCTGGCACTGCGCGGGGCAAAGAGCAGCATCACCTCCGTCCTGCTTCACTGCTTACAGATGGAGAGTCAGGGAGGATTAAGAGAAGGAGTGTAGGTGCTGATACATGTTGAAGGATCATTTTTTTAATCAACCAGCCAACAGTCAGACACTCTCTGCAGGTCAGGACTGTCGCTGCTGCCTCCTGTTCGCATATCTGAAGTCCAAATGGAAATGTTTAGTTTATTACACCTGATCTGATGTGTTGCTGTTTCTATCAGGTGTGTTTACGCCGCCTTTTATCGAGCCTGGGCTTGATTCAGGATTGTCTGTGGTGATCCACACCTCACTGCAAATCCTGATCAGAAGCCAGGCTTTGGAAAGTGCCCCCCACCCCCCACCCCAGCAGCACCTAGTCAATGTCATCCACCACCAGAGCTCCACTTGTTAATTATGTTGTGTTATGTTATGTCCGGTTCTTCCTGCCCGTCGTTCATGGTGTTTTCCTGTGTATTTACTCACTCTGAAGGTTTCTGCTCCTTCCTCATTGTTTAAGCTTGTGGGAGCAGTGTTTATGTGGAGCGTCTAGACTTTGTAGCTTTCAGCTAATCTTCAGGTTTGTCCCAAGCTTTACTTAGGACACACCCAATCATCCAACTCATGATCTCCAATTTCAGGTTCCAATTTTTCACTCTTTGACAGAAGATGTAAAATCCCAGATGGAGGTTGAACCAGTAGAAAGATTCACTTGTTCTCAGATTGTTGGTCAGTTCACTGTACTGCTTTTAGTGATTTGTGCCACAGTCTTGTATGGATGGTACAGTATGATATATACTTGTGAATTTGTTTTAATTGGGGGACGGCAGTGGCTCAGTGGTAGAGCAACCATATACTAACCCAAGGGTCGATGGTTCAATTCCTGCTCCTCCCAGTTGCTGACGTCCTTACCTTTGCCTGGTATGAACGTTGAATGAATGGTTTGGTGGTGGTCGGAGGGGCTGTAGGTGCAGACTGGCAGCCACGCCTCCGTCAGTCTGCCCCAGGGCAGCTGTGGCTGTCATAGCTTACTACCACCAGTATGACTGGGTATGAATGAATAATGGTCTCTGTAAAGCACCATATAAATCCAACCATTATTATTAATTGTATAACTGAAACACTGAATTTGCAGACAACTTGATGAGCTAAAAGATGGTAAAATGCTGAAGAGTTAAATGGAAAGTTGGTTTTCTACCACGAGACACATCTTTTACATTGTGCATTTTATCTGTGATTAATATAAAAATAAGCATTGACTGTAGCAGCTTTGAATGAACTCTGTGCTGCTCTTTGTGCAGATCGGCAACATCACCGAGCACAAGCAGCCAGATTATGTGATTGCTTCATAAATCAGTAATTTAGACTGATTTTCTAAAATGATCATAAAGTGCTATTTGTATATTTTGTTTGTAGTGAGTTCCCTCAGAATGCTGCACAATAAATCTGTTTGCATGCACAGTGAAGCTGAGTTTAGTCAGACAAAGCTGAGCTAGAATTGATGTGCTTGTCGTCCTCTATGAATGATGACCAAAAAGACAGAAATAAGTTGTATGAAACTGGAATTTCTCTTAAGGCAAGTTGGTTTTCCTCCCTTCTGGACACCAAACGTAGGGTGGTGTAGTGTTCACAGAGCTCATCCACATGATCCACATGACCCCAGTCCAAGCATTAAGTGAGTAGTCATCTGCCTGCTGAAGAGTCTTTGATCAGTTCCTTGAATCCCTAAAACCCTCGAGGTCACTGTGATGCTGCTGACCCTGCTCTCAGCAGACTGCATGGAGCGAGCAGCGGGAATTTCCCTGCAGGGATCAATTACAAGTATCACACTGATCACTTTGTTTATCAATGCAGGAAGCTGGTTTTGTGTTGTGTTCATATTTATTCATATTGAGTTGAGCAGCTGAGCAGGGCAACCGTCGCCAGTTTGAGGAACCTGTGAAACAATGGCTGGAGTCTCAGAGGAAGTGATGCACGAATGCTGAAAATCTCAGATTCCTTTTTATTCTGATTGGAGATGTTGTGAGTCTGCATCCAGCTCCAGTTGGTGTTGGTCTGAGACTGTAGTCCAAATGCTTCAGCCTCTCAGTGAGTTCAGGTGGTCGCTGTGAACCCCTGGTGTGTGTGTGTTGATGCTGACGCTTGCATTGTTTGTCTCACCGTGTTCACAGCAGATTGATGGGACCGTGGCTCAGATTGACAGATTTAGCTCAGCCAGCCTCTCTCCCCTGAAGCCAACCACACTCTGCCTGTGAAAAATGCCCGCGAAGGTAAATCAGTCGTAAGAAAAACTCTTGCCCCTCTGCAATTAGCACCGTGTCATTTTGGGGTTCGGAGGCAGCCGATAATGTCACATCTCGCTCACATCTGTGGCTCACTCTGTAAACCTTTGTGACAGGGTGCCTGCAGACTCAGGAGGCCGAGCTGCTGCTGCTCATGTGAGAGCTGCGTTACTGTCTTTAATAAGTGCTTCTTTCATATTTGTGCTGTCAGTTAGTTCGGAGCAGCGTCTGGTTTTAGTCACCGTGGCTGTGGCCTGCGAGTCGTAGCCAAACGACGCCCCGCTCAAGACGCCGGCGGCCGACTCACACGCGAGAGGAATTTGAATACATGCACAATACGACAGGCAGGCAAGACGAGCATGTGACCCACTGTCTGCCGCCGCTCTGTTGCAGCGTGAGAGAGAGTAGTGGCCAGAACAAAGCCGTCTGCGACCAGAGGACTTGGGTGTGGTGCACTCAGTCTGATGAAGCTCTGAATGAAGCTGATCGCTCTGTCCTCTGCCTCTCAGCCCGGTGATGCTCTGCTTCTGTTTACTGACCTTTGAAGTACTGACTGATAGGTGTCAGTCGCAGACACAATCGCAACCTTTGTTACACCAGAGCATTGGAGGCTTTGCCAGGTCCGGATGTATTTCCTGATTAAAGTAATAATGTTCTGCTGCTGTAGCTGAAACTATTAATTATTTAGCTGAATGATAGAAAATTGATCGGAAACTATTCTGAAAATGAATAAAAATGCTCCAGTTTCCCAGTTTTGAGGATTTGCTGTTTTTCTCTGGGACATTGTAAAGACCTCACATGGAGCTTTTTATGTTTTATTGACGACCATCAATTGAAAAATGAACATATTTCTTTATTGCAGCAGTAACTTCAGTTTCTTTATGAAAAGAAAATCAGACACTGGCCAGCTAAATTAATTCAGAGCTTTCTGTTTGTCCTCATTTTCTTTTTTCCCTGGTGTCCCTCCCTCTTTCAGTCTCCTGTCTCTTTCCCCTGTGTAGCTGTAAAAGCTTAGTCATTCTGCCAAGGTTGTCTGAAAGTTGCTCTGTCCTGCAGTCTGTTCTACTTTGGTGTGAAACTCTAAACTGGGACGCCACAATACGAATATAGCAGGTAGGAGCTGGTGAATTCAGCCTTTCAGAGTCACGTGGTGGGTAAATCGGACAATGCAGCTTCCAGGACACTTTTGTCTCATTGTCCTGGTGTTGATGGTGGTTTGAAGCTTTAAATCTCCCTGTAAAACCATGTAACTGTTATCAGGTGCACAAAGTGACACGTTTTCTCCCTCAGATGAACACATATATTGTCACAGGGACATCAACCAGTTTTCTTCCAAGTTTCACAGACACGTGGTTCTGCCTGTGATCATGTTTTTTTAGATAGATTTTTATCAAATGGGTGAAAAATGTTTTAATGTGTCATCATTGGTTTGTGGACTTTTGAAGCAGGAGTTTGGTATTTGAATGTGGCCATGTTGGTTGTTTGGAGCCAGAAGTGACCATATTTGGATATGATGGAGGGAGTGAGGAGGCGGGTCTGAAGGCCAATTCATACGTTTCGCAAAGGGGGCGCGCGCCGTTAGCGGACTATCGACGCGCTCTGCGGATGCGGGCACGCTCAATTCATACAGGCCTCTGTATAGTCCCGGGGGCGGTGTGCGCGTAGACATCATTGCGGCTGTCCCGTGCGCATTTTGCCTTTATACTCGAGCGCAACCTACATGCCCTGTTTTGAAAATGTCGCTGCAGTTTCCCTCGTCGGCGGTGTCGCTATGCGGCTGGTATTGGCCAAGACACCAAACGGTGGAGTTTCTTCTGCATTTATAAGCCAATTTCGGTAGTTATTTTTACTTTCCGGTACAAGGAAGCGCGGCATCACAGCATGTGACTGCAAACGAACCAATCAGGAGAGGTGATGTCTGCAACACGCGGCATGTGTTGCAAATGCGTCAGTCACGCGATGCAACGCGGGCGGAGTTTTGCACGTGAGCGCGGGAGTAATTTTGCAGCTTGCTAGTGCGCCTGGCAGACGCGCGGCTCGTGTGTCTTTTGTATTCCCTCAAAGACGTGTTGTAAAGGTTTTGGTACCGGCGAACCTCCTCGCAAAGTCTCTCCTCGAAGGCATCCATGTTGATATGCTGGCGCAAGCGCAGTGCAGTTGCTTGTGTTGATTTTCACACATGCGTAGTTGCTCACGCCCTCCGCGGCCACATTTTTTGAGCTGCACGCAAACGTCTCCGCACCTGTCTGCTCGAGGGCTTGCTGACGTGTTTGATGACGAGATTTACGTCACGCGGACTCTCGCGCACCAACGTGCTTATGTGACAGCTAATTTAGCTAATGACATCAGAATGACTTGGGGAAAAAATGTGTTGATTGAAAATTGTTTTTGGTGTGAAAAAAAATCATTTCACTTTCCTTAACAAAGAACTGCAGATGATATATTCACTGTCTGGTTTCCAGCCTCTGTAACATGTCAAAGTGGTTTTCTTCTTTTTTTATTCCCATAGTTTCCAGTACAATGAAAATCTTTGAAGTGGGACTGTTGGTCGAACAAACAAACAATTTTAAAGACTTATTGCTTGACTTTATGATAAACATACTTTTGTTACACATTTCAAATAAATGAAAACAATAATTTTGAAACAGTCTGTAGTAAAATATAACTGTTAGTGGAAGGCGTGAAGCAGCTTAGCAACAGTCATCATGGCTCTTCTTCTTCTTCTTCTTCTTCTTCTTCTTCTTCTTCTTCTTGGATCCCCATTAGCTCCTCTCTGTCATATTGGTTCATAAACACTCAGCATCCACAACAAAGACCTGCAGCAGCTGTGTTTCTGCCTCCTTTTCTCCGTGTTCATCGTCATTATTTGTATGATAATGAAGCCGGTACTTGCTGTTTGCGTTTGGATGTGCAGGCGTTCAAAGCGCCGTCCTTCTTCCTCCTCTGAGAACCACGCATCCTTCATTCATTCAGGCTCGTGGTGCCTGTGACAACATAACCTCTTCAACCTTCCCTGTCAGGCAGCAGTTGCTAGGAGCCAGAATCAGTCGCTCGCTGTGGAAAGAAGCAGCTAGTTGGTAACAATAAGGGACACCGCTGATGTGATGAGCTCCACAGACGTGTTTTTGCGTATTTGTTAACTCAGAGCGGTCACCAGGTAAGAGGATCTTAATCTCCTATCTGCGTAAATCAGTGAAACCTCGTGTTCAGGTGTGCTGCTGTCTGCACATTGTCCTGAAGCAATGAATCATCTCCAGGAGTCACACTGTTGTTTTTCTCTGTTTTGATTTGTAAATGATGCAAAGATAAAACTACTGAATCACTGATATTGATTTATATATATTTTTTTATTCCTCATCAGTGAATTTAATGGAGCTCAGTCAGCTGAGATTAATTAAAAGGTTTCAGTCTCTCAAATGTGAATATTTGCTGGTTTTCTTCATTGTCTGTGATAGTTTTGGATGGATAGTAATACATTAGAATGTGTCAGCTTGGTAGATCAGTTGTTAATGATAATAGTGATGAAGATAATAATCATATTGTTGGAAACAAGTGGTCACTTGTATGTGTCAAAACATAATCAAACTAAACGCCATGGACACAAAGAGCTACGAGACAGACACAGGAAGCAAGAGCAGTGATACCAGCAGGTTAAAGAGGCAGTGATGATGTGCTGTGGATGTGTAGATAATGAATGAGGAGCATCAGCTGATCATTTTAGGTGAACGTACAGAGTGTTTCCATCAGGGAGTCGCTGTCGTCTTCCCAGCTGCGCTAATGAAACGCTCTCTGTTTCCTCTTTGATAATAACAACGAGAGCTGAGCAGCAGCACAGGCTCATCTGGAACAATGATGAAAGCTGCTCATGTAAAAAACCAGCCGCACCGGAGCTCTCCCATTGGCTGGGGGAGAACGAAGGGAGGCAGGTGATTGGCTCATGGCTTCAGAGTATATGCAATGTGGTTGTTGTCACGGTGCTGAAAAGTCCAACCAGAGAGAAAGAGAGTGTGTGTGCAATCTGGGCTGAAGGCAGATCTGTGTGTGCGTATGCGTGTGTGTGTGTGCATGCGTTCGTGTGTGTGTGTGTGTGTGTGTGTGAAAAAGCTTAGGTCAAGGTGAGCACAGTGGGGTTTAATTTAGTCAGAGCAGGTGTGAAGAAGCTCGTGGTGGGTACATGAGTGTGGAGAAGCATCTTTGAGTCAAAACACACACGCGCACACACGCACACACACACACACACACACACAATAATAACTAATGTCCTCAATCATGTGACATCTTCACGCCTCCTTGCTGCGTTGAAAAATGACCATCAGTATATCAACATATCTCAAATAAAATCTCAAATAAATAATATTTTTATTATCATTTAATCACTTGGGTTATTTTTTTTTTTAGTTAAAAAATACACATTTTATGCACAATTTCTACCATTTTGCATACACTTAGACATACCTTTAAATGTTTTTTTTTTTTTTTAATAAAATTCACAATCTAAAACTCCCAAATATTTAATTTATATTTTAAATTAGCTTCTTGTGAATTAAACAAGGAGAAGTTCATTTTCTGTCACTACAGCAGTGGTATTTATTTAAAGTGTGTTATGTTGTGAAGGTGTGTGACTGTATCTGTGCTGAGTAATAATCTGTATTATCAAAGTTTAGATGTGACAATGTGTGAAAGTGTGTGTCTGTGCTTGTCCTCAGTCTCATTAGTGTGTATATTGGTCTGTGAATTTGAATTTGTTGACCTTTTAAGCTCATTTGTTCCTCGTAATGTCTCCTTTCCACTCTGATGCCTTTGCCATTGACAGTCACTGGAAACTGATGTGTTTGTTCAAATCTTATTTGTGTGGGTTTGTAAACGACACACAACGCAGCACTCTCTCTCTCCTGTCCCTTTTTAAAAAAATCTTGGTTGTGTTTTTGGAAAACCGCTCGTGTGTCATTACAGACTCACAGCTTCCAGTGTGCAGATAAGGTTTCCCACCTTTGTTTTTTTTTTTTACGAAACACAGCAAGATGTTGAAGCATCACTGATCAGATACATCTGTAGCCCAGTCACAGTGTGTAGACTTTAAATGAGGCGGCATCCCTTTACCTTCATAATTCAGTTTGTTTGTATTATTTGTCTTTGTTGTTGACCGTTAGTTTCACAGGGTTAGAACACAAGCCCGTGTTGAGAGGTTTTACAATGAGCTGGATCTGTTCATCACTGAAGACAAATTTAAATCCGACCTCCTCAGTCTCTTTCTGAGGGACTGACAGTTGATTAGGTGGTGGAGACGGAGGAGGAGGCTGAGCAGCTGCTACCACACAGAAAACAATCAGCCAGTCGCACACTGGCCTCTAAGTGGATTTGGTGGCTGGACGGAGGGAGGGGGAGGAAAGAGGGAGG
>OOFC01000139.1:0-28657 GCA_900323345.1 Pseudochromis fuscus
GAATTAAAAAAAAAAAAAAAAAAAGATTCATTTTAGTAGAGAGAGCGGCCAACGTGGAAAATGCAACACATCTGGGAAATTAATATGTTAAATATACATTTGGCTTCCTGTTTTTTTGTTTTTGGAATCGAAATAAGGAATCGTTAGGAACCGGAATCGATAAGCAGAACTGAAATGAGAATCAGATTCATAAAAATCCTAACTATACCCATCCCTAGTATTTACACGCCCATATGGTCCATACATAATTCTACACCATTGTACCTGCAGTTTATAGAGAAGTGAGGCCTATTTATCTACATATTTCTTTTTCTTTTAAAATGTAGTGGGTGTGGCTTGTATTCAGGTACTTTCAATAGTCCAGAAATTACGTTAGTCATTGGTTCCTTTGGTGTCGCTTTCAAAAAAATCACTGAGATCTCCTCAGTGTTTTTTCTGTAAACAAACCAACGCAGAAGAAAATATCATCTTCATGGTGAAGGTAACGATCCAAGACAAACCTCCCAGTAAACTGGCTGTTATGGTGATGATATGATAAACAACATATTAATCATTGTGTTTAGATACCAAGTCCGATTAGTATTTTTTACCATGTGCACATCAGGTCAGATCAGGTCCACTTTTGAATTTCAATCATATTCAGGAGAAAATGACCTGAAAATTGTTGCCGCACGTTCTTTTCAACTCACCCGTGCATACCACTTAAGAGCTAATCTATTTTAACAAGTGGTTCTAGCACGAAGCCCATTAAAGTGGAGCACGAGTGATTTCTAATACGCAGCCAGTATCAGTCAGATATTAACTGCTGTAGAGTATTCAGTCCCTGGAGCTGCTCATTTCTTTGACCAGGATTTAGATATTGAAAGTCAAACATTATCTCTGGTGGACTATTGAGTTTTGAGGCTTTGGATATAAATTCAGACTTCGCCTTTTTTCTCCCAGTTGCTTAACCCCCGAAGAGTCGGCTGTCGGCTAATGAAGTTAGGTTTCTTTGTGAACTCGTTCAGGGCATCTCCCAGCACGTCGAACCTGCAGAGTGGGCAGGTCTTTGAATGACGGGTTAACTGTGAACATACATCCATCACTCAAAGGACACATGTAGAGATATTCTCCAATTATTCAGCTTTTCAACCTGGAAAATCCATATTTGGGCTTGGATCAGTTAAATATGCAGTGTATGGATAACCGTGATTTGTGCCATGGTTTTAAACCTTTCCAGCTTTAGACTAAACCATCACTTCCCACTCAAGCCTCAAGTATTCTCTGTCCGGCTCTGGACATTGAGGTGTGTGCGTATGTATTTTCTACCTCCTTAAGCCACATCCCATTAATCAGAGTGATGCTCAGCCGTAAAATGAGGGGTCCTCGAATGGGAGATTGTTTTCTGTATAATTGCTCTGAGACTGAGTTTTAAGAACTGTCTAGTCTTTAGCTGGCTGCCCACTTCCATGTGGGTGATAGGCTATCTATTACAGTGCTATATGGGCATACAGGGAGGCGACTTCTGCTTCACATAGTCCTCCTTGGGAAAACTGGGACATGGCCTGTAAGTGTTTGGACAGTGACATGTTTTCTATTGTTCTAGCTCTGTACTCCACTATATTGGATTTGAGGTAAAACAATAACTTTGAGGTTAAAGTGCTGACTTCCAGCTTTAAGGGTGCTAAGGGCTGTTTACATCCACAGTGAGTGAGCTGTGTAGACTCTGTCCCCAGGTTTTACAATCATATATAGCAGGGAGGTGCTTCGACACATACAGAGATTTTGGGAGCAAAGAGCCAAGTCACTTGACCTCAGTTCAACAGAGTAGCTTTCACCTTTACGAAACCAGCCTGAAGGCAAAAACATGAATCAGTGGCACCACTGTGGGTAGTAAGATCTGTTTGCACATAGTCTTTGGTTTGACTGGGCTGTAGTTGCTGTTGGACAAATATTTCCATTTGGCCAAAGTTCCCATTCATACAGTTCACAGACATTATTACAGCTAATTGTGACTTTGTGTCTAGCTTTCAGCAGGTTAGTGTTTGGCCTTCAGAAACAATACAGCATCAATGATGTTGTGAAAGAGAAGGAAACTGGTTGGCTTGTCAGCCATTGGTCAGCATGTCTTAGAACAGCAAATATGTTTGCAGACTCGGCTGGTAACATGATTAAGATAATTTCATTTGCAAGTCAAAGTACAGTATTTTCCAGACTATTGAGCGCACCTGTCTATAAGCCGCTATTGAATTTATTCGAACAGTTTCATGTGGTCCACTCTGACCGGGTCTGATGTGACGACGCTAAATGTATCAGCGGCACGGAGCTTGCTAGCTTGTAAAAAGCCAATGAGCTTCGTGCGGCCGATACTGAGCCACACCGGTGTTTAAGCCGCAAGGTTCAAAGCGTCGGAAAAAAGTAGCGGCTTACAGTCCGGAAAATACGGTAATTTCAACATTTTAAGACTTTAATTTAAACATTTTAAACTGGATTTGCTGTCGATATCTTAACAGAGTTAGTTTAAAGACCTTAGTTTTTTCACTTCATGAGTTTCTAACATGCATCTTCAACGTTACATTTTCACGTGTCTTTTCATGAGTTGGAGATCACTGCACAGGAACACAGACCTAAAGTGTTTGGAACACTTCCACTTCACTGCACACTTCAAATTAATATCAATTTATGCAAAGCTGAATAAAAACCTATAAAAACCAACAGCCTGTATAATCTACCAGTGAACAAAGAACAGTGAAGAGATGAGACAAACCTATTGTAGCTCCAATAATGCAGTGCCAGCTCTAATTAATATCAAGACCAGTGATTGCGTGTTGAGCTTGAAAAACAAGTGGGCAAATTATGTGAGTGAATCATGAAAGGTAAATGCCTCAAAAATGTTCGCATTGTAATACACTCATTTACTTATGTATGATATACATAAATATCTTCACTATTATTTCAAAAATACTTAGTTAAAACATTATTTCATTTAAGCCTATGAATACCACATCACTGATGAATGTGGGATCTGATTGGCTGGAAGGTGCTGATGAATTTGAAGTAACTCCTATGATGTAGAGATTTGCAATTTTAAATTCATGCACCAATTTGATGTCCACCTAGGACTTTATATTTTCAAAAAAATTATTCAGTCTATAGTGTTTGTACAGCTGGATTATTCCATAACAGAGGTTTGTGCTCTCTGAGTGCTTTGTAGTTAAGTTATAACAGCAACTGTGAGCCTCAGCTACAAAGCTTGGAGCTCGGGATATTAGAGTAACCATCAACTAAAAAATCTACTGAATAAAAAATGAAGGCTTGTCAGTGAGAATATGCCGCATATGCCGATGGGATACGTAGGATTACGTTTCCCATGCAATCCATTACTTATCAGGTGTTATTCCTTACTTAAACATAGATATTGTGGTTGATTAACAAGTGTTTCCAATGACTTTGAAAATAAATGTTGAACCATTTCTTCAGTAAACTCACTGTGAAAAGTTGCATCTGTCCTTTTAAAAATTCCTGGTGACTGATGGAGTCTCTGGCTTAGACTCTGAATGAACTCACGTCTTTGTGAACATTTGATTAATTATGAGAAAATAAATGTACCAAAGCCACACAGCCACGCTCACGCAGCTTTTCTCGGTCCGTGTAATCCTGCAGAATCCCAGAAAGTGTGAGTAAAGTCCTTATACTGTCTGAGCTGGTTGTTAGCGGGTGCATATTTTGGCAGGGTGAGGCCACATGTTGCCTAGGCAACAGACAACCGCATCCACTCGACAACTTTCTAAATAAGAAAAACTCATCAAGGGTCCTGTCTTGTACACACTCGCATACTAAATAATCCCTTCATCCAAACACACACACTACATGGTGACATCACTTAGGACTCTGTTGTGCCATCAACGGTCCACAATGGTGTTAATGAGTTGCTGTTGTAAAATGCAGCTGGATGACCCGTCTCTGACTTCGTGCAGCGCAGCTACAGGCAGATTATGCTAATACACGTACTTTTAAAACAAGAACATGACGACGGCGGCAAATTATTTCAGCAAGTTGAGTCGTATTATAGGAGGCATTTATCAACCTTGGAAAGTTATTGCTTTTACGCCTGTGGCTGTATCGCCTTAGTCTTTTATCTTTCTTACTCTGAGCCAGAACAGCTTGATGTGTTTTGTTGCTGATATGGGTATTGTTTTATTGAGTCGGTAAAAGCAGGGAATTGAGATAGAGAAACGGCAAGGGAAACACAAACAGGGAAATGTTGTGTCATGAGACGGGCTTATCTGTTAAAGTGCAGGAGAGTGTGTACTTGTACAGCTGTCTTTGTGGGGACCGGTTTCAGGTTTTCACCGTCGGTGTGAGGACATTTTGACAAAGTGAGGACCTTTTCTGAAGCACCCCCACCAGGAGGTTTGAGGGTTAAGACTTGATTTCACGGTAAAGGTTAGACTCAGGTTAGGCTAAGTGGCATTTTGTCTGTTCATGTTCCTACAACAATAACCATAGTAACATGTTTGTTTTTGTACTGTAAGAGGGCATTGTCGTCTCAAGGGCAGAAAAAGATGTGAAAGGCTGGAATCATACCTACGATAGGCTTTCTTTGTTTTGGAGTAAGAGTTGTTGTTTGGAGTGTAGCCATATGGTCGGGACAGTCGGGATTAAAGGTTGAAGAATAATGTGGTGACGATGAGGTTATCACAGGTGCTGCACCAAAAGTGTGTATGTGTGTGTGTGGAGCATAGAGTAAAACCCATCTACTACCAAAATCACTTAGCCCGAGGCCAGCCGGACCGAGAGGTGAGTAGTATAGTCTGCTCTGCTTGTAATTTGTTTCTCGAACCATCCGCCCTAAAATCAAAGGACTTATTACACCCTAGAGGTTTGAAAAAAAAAATTAAGTCCAGGAATCGTTTTTACTAAAAATTGAGGCAGGAGGCTCTTTCAGCACTTGTGAGTTACACGAGGATTTCATCATCGTCCTTATTTCTAGTCGGATTGCAGCACAGGAGACCAGACCAAATACCTGTACCAAGCAGGGTCCTAATTCTACCCAGGTGCACCAGTCATTCTTCACCATCCACCTGAATGTGAGCTGAATGATGAATCCCACTTGATTATAAATTGGAGAGGTGTGCCCGATTGTTTGTTAGTGAAGGCAACGTCCTCTAAACTCTACATAAGAGCAGGTGTTGTTCATGTCCAAATACCGTATTTTCCAGACTATTGAGCGCACCTGTCTATAAGCCACTATTGAATTTATTCGAACAGTTTCATGTGGTCCACTCTGACCAGGCTGATGTGACGACGCTAAATGTATCGGCGGCACGGAGCTTGCTAGCTTGTAAAAAGCTAACGAGCTTCGTGCCGCCGATACATGAGCCACACCGGTGTTTAAGTCGCAGGGTTCAAAGCTTTGGAAAAAAGTAGCGGCTTATAGCCCGGAAAATACGGTACTTCTTTTCTTTAATATATAACAGATTTTAGGGATGTCTCATATTCATTTTAACCATTTTGGGAGGCCATTTTCAAAATCCTGCAAATGCTGTTTAATTCTACGCACGGTGTTCACACAAAGCTCAGGGTAAAGCCTCGACTTTAACACACAAATGGAGAACATAGAAATTTTTCCCCTAGATGGCGACAACCACTAGGACTCCAAGGGTTTATACATTTATGAAACAGTGTTATTGATGACTTTTAAAACACTATAGTGATACATTTGAAGCAGAGACAAGTAGAGTAATTTTTATGTTACAGTAAGATACAGCAGAAACACAAAGTTACCTAATCCCAAACATACTTACATGATTAAAGAAACACACTGAAAAAATGTCACTGATAATAATACCATGGTAGAGTATTGAGCCTCTTCTCACTCATCTGAACGCTGAGTCAGCACCATAGTGACTTGTGATGACCACGGAAAAAGCATCATGGAACCAGCACAAATAAACTGTGCTCAGCATACAATACTTGTTGAGAATTAAAGCAATTGATCCATCATAAACATTTAAAATACATGAGAAGACTAAAAACTATTATGTTCTCTGTCCTGTCTGTGGCACTCAGCTGTAATCAACTTATTACCTTTTCAATGTGACTAAATTTCTGTTCAAGGCAGGTAGTCCCATTGCTACAAAAATAACAATTTGCACAAGCTGACTGGATCTGCAGCCAACACTTCAACTCAATCCAAAAAACAAATGTGTGTGTGTGTGTCAGAGCTCACCAAACTGTCCAGGCCTCCTCCCAGAAGATCCACTGCACCCATCTGCATGGAGGACACCTGGGGGACATTAACTGGAGGGCCCAGGTCCAGGTTCAGCAGGTCACCCAGCAGATCACCTTGGCTGGGGATAACATGTGGCTGGTCCATGGCAGCTGCTGGCCCACCACTCACTGGGCTCTCACCTGTATCAATGCTGTCACAGGAAAAAAAAACAACAACAACAGTAGACTGGTAAAGAACAAGCTTCTAAAAACAGTCCAATTACAACAGAGATGTCGTCAAACTTAAAACTGAAATTCAAATATCCCATCACTGCATTCATAACTTCGCCCATTAAGACATGACCAAAAACCGGGTTTGATAATAAAGCTCTGAGGTTCTGAAAGGGATAAATGGTTGCTGGCAAGCTGAGGGGGAAAATAATAAATCGTAATGTGAGTCCGTGTGTCCGACCTGCTGTGCTGAACAGGAAGGTGTTTACGGTGGATTCCATGGCTTCCCTCCACAAAGGCGCTGGGGGGTTTGTGATAGACAGAGGCCAGGGAGCCAATGTGGCAGATCAGCTCATCCAGCAGGGTGGGCTCGATCAGGTCTGTCTCCTCTGAGATCAGAGGCTTTTCTGACAGCACCACCTCTTTGGCGGTCACAGGGTCAGTGGACAGCAGGCGCCAGTAAATGTAGCCCCTGTCACGCAGGTCAGGGTTGTCAGAGTCCTGCAGAAGAACAGAAGAGGTCAACATGTGTTGTAAATTATAGCAGTTCAGTGTACGAATCAGATGTTGAGGACTACAGATGGACAAGTTTTTATACTTGTGGCAGTGACGAGGTTTTTAACCGTAACAATTTTAAGTAAATATTGAAAAATAATATTCTGAGAAAAAATATTTGCAGGGAAGAAGAACAAGCATCATCAACCAGCAGACACTAGAGAATTATTTAATCTCACGTAGGGCTGCTCTTCTTCAGAATAAAACATGACACTCACCTGAGTGGCCAGGCTGAGGACCTGCTGCACCAGCTCCTGGGTCTCTGATGGCTTCTTTAGGAACAGCTTAACAATGGCAGTCAGCAGAGTGAGCTGGACCTGCAAATGAAGCAAAAACTTTACTACTGTCATTTTCAGGGTGCAGTGGCTCCTAAAGTCCAACACTTCATCCTCACTGTGAGAAGTCGAACATGCCAAACAGGACAATGTGAGGAAAAGTCTTGGTGGCTTCTCACAGAAAAGCCACAGAGGGCTGAGAACACAGTGTACACTTTTGGGACTTTAAGTACTTGTAGTTTGCATTTTAGGCGTCTATAAACAGAGTAATGGTGCTATATTTGCATTTGTAAGATCCTGTACTGTAATTATTCAAATGCACTTCTTTTATTTGCATTGTGTTTTTTGTGATGGACCCACCTGGGTGCTTTCATCATGGAAGCCCTCAAGGAAGCTCTCGAGCAGCTCATCAGCGTTGTCGATCCTCTCGGCGTACTCGCCAACAATCCAGATCATGGCAGCTCGAGCATCGGGCTCATCCAGAGAGTCCAGATTCTCACACAGTGTGGCAATGATGCTCTCATACCTGAAGTGTTCAGAATCAAATCATACAAATCATTTTAAATAGGAAAACAACAAACCATGTAACAACTGTACACATGAGGGCTACACAGGGCTGAATGGATTACTTCAACTGTCAATGTTTATGACTGATTAGATCATTGTTGCTGTTTGTTTAGCAGTTCTCAGTAATCCATCTGGGAAACATACTTGTTGGGGTATTTGCGGAAGATGTCCCTGATGACCACAATAGCCTCCTGAACCACATAGTTGACCTTAGTCTGGATGAGGTCCAGCAGAGTGCTGACACAACGCTCAGCTGATTGCTGGAAAGGAACAAAACAGACACATCATGTCACTATTAAGAGAGGAAAAGGGTCATAATACCACATAACACAACTTCATTTTAAATGGTTACTGTTAATCAGGATCCTACAAATGTGATCAATATTTCTCAAGAGTCTTTCTGGATGAATAGAGCATTTCCTGAGCAAAACATATTAACACATACAGATGACACTGAAATTAAATGATTGCATCTCTTACCTCCACTTTGATGGCACAGCGTCCAATGGCTCGTACAGCCTTGCGCACAAAGTCAACATCGACCTCTGTGGCATATTCCTTCAATTCAGCCAAAACCTGCAAAGAACAGCAATAAAATATTTTACCTTCATTTTGTAATAAAAATTAATTATAAGAATATATTTGAACTATAAAATGTTCATTTATTTATTTAGTTTACTTCAATGCAATCCACAATGGCATATTGGTGAAGGGAACAAACCCCTGCATGGCAAAACTATCCTCATAACAAAGTTGTTTTTTCATCATGTACCTGTGCGATGTTAGCCTGCGAGGCCAACCGGATCATGATGTCCAGTTTCTCCAGTTTCACATAGATTGGGTCGTTGTACTTGACGAAGAACACCTTGATCTCCTGCTTCAAGATCTCAGGCCTGCAAACAATTAACATGTTACACATTAGACTGTGGGACCTGATTTAAAAGAAACAAATTAAGATCAACTCATTTATTTCCAAACAAAACAGCATGTACATTTTGCCCAACATGATATATCATGTGTAGCAGCTTAATCTGTTTGATTGCACACCTCTTCTGGACAATGAGGTTGATGTTCCTCAGAGCCACGTACTGGACCTCTGGCTCTCCAGAGAGCAAGGTGACCAGCGGTGGGGATAACTTCTTCAGCAATGTGTTGTAGTAGTCAGAGTCCTTGGGCAGCAGCTCTAAGAACTTCATCAGTACCTTGACAGCTGACAGCACAACCGCCGAGTTGGCATGAGACAGCCGGGGAGTGACACGCTCACAGATGCTTTATGTGGGAAGCATGAGAAGGCGAAAGTCAGTAAAAGAAATCAAAGACAATATTTATCTGAATCCAGTATGAGTGTCATAATTTCATAAAGAACAGAGATATAGAGATAGTGTTGGGTTTGTCTGCCACAGCTAAATCACTCTTCTTTAGCGTAAACACTAATAATATTTAGCTGTGTTTTATTTGGAAGGAGTGATTGTTACCTCTGAGCCTCCCGCTCATCCTTGGGGTTGTAGTTGGACAGGCAGTCCAGGATGAAGATCTGTCCCCACTCTGTGCACTCATTGAGGGCCGTCAGCAGCTTGTTGATGTTCTGGGGATTGAGGTCCAGCAGGTTGCTATTGGGGTGAGACTCACTGATCTCTGACAGGGCAGCGACTGCATTGGCCACAACCTAAAAGAAGAAGGTGGAGTTATTGCACCATTAAGATTTATTAGCAACTTCACCACATTCTTAAGACTGCAGAGAGCATTGCTTATCCTCAAAATCTATGAAGTAAACCTTATAAAGCAGTCAAAACTCCAGCTAAAATGTATAAAATATAAAGGATGTAGCTACTTCTTATTAAAAGTTAATGGGTAAAATATATATCCCTCTTAATCCATGAAATTCTTCACTGTGAACACACCAAAACTGTGCAAAAAATCAGCAACAATCACTTTGAAGTCTTGGACTCAAATCTTAAGAACATAAAGATCAGGATTAAAATACCTGACACCTACCATTGGATTTGAGTCTGCAATGAGATCTCTCAGGGAGTCCAGGAAGCCCTGGTCCTCTACCATCTGGGCGTTGATGTCATGAAGTTTAGCTACACAAACTGCAGCTGTCTTCCTCACATATGGGTCCTCATCCTTCAGGCACTTCCTCAGCGGCTCACACAGATACTCTGTGATCTTGTCCACCCGGATGCAGCCCATGGTGCGAACAGCCAGAGCTCGGATCAGAGGGTTGGGGTCCTCACAGTCCTGGAAGAAAGGACAAGAAAAGTTTTACTAGAGTAATTTCCCATTGTAACCCAACATTTTGTTTCGCTACTTTGTAAACTGAAGTAATTCAGTATCCATTTAAATCCATGACTTTTCCTGTCTGGAAACTGTGTCTTAAAGCTGCATGACAATTTCAACCTCCCCTGGTCTGTGGACTTGCAGAATGTGCAAATTACATCAGTTAAATTTGACAAACTAACATTTTGTGTTTAAGCACAAAAGCCGACAACAGTAAACTGAATTTATAGCGTGATCAGCCTTTGTCTAGATTACTGTAGTTACAGTTTGGGATGGCCTTTCAAAACCCTAAATAAAGTTAAATTATGGCCTTGCCTTGACAAAGCTGTTGACAGCCATGATGGCCATGTCAGGCTGACTCTTGGCGTAGTTCATCAAGTAGAGGTAGACCAACTTCTTCAGCTCCAGGTTGTCGGTCTGCATGCAGTTGACCACATCTGGGAACAAAGAACTGACAGCAAAGCAAGAGAACTTAGAGTTTACAGTTGGAGGCTTTAAGCCTGTTTCTTTCAACCTTAGCTTACACTGTGAGCAAAGTGGTCACCCTAAAGACCTTTAGATAAACATATTTATAAGTGTACCTGACATCTTTGCCAACAGTCATGGCAGCAATGACCTTCTTCACAGCCTCTTTTCTCTTCTCCTTCTTCTCATTGTTCAGCTCTGCCTTCAGTTCAAAGATCTCCCCTGGAAAAAAGAAATCATATTGAGAGTTGACAGCAGCACAGACATAATACATTATTCAAACTTTAAACTGGCCTGAATCAAAGGAAACAATGTTGAGAGTGAAAGCATTTCTTTATTAAGACTTAGTAAAAAAGCATAATCACAGTACTGTCTAACCATTTTCTACCACCTCCATACTCACCTTTTTTGTTTGTTGTAAAATATTTGGAGTCCGTCATGATTGTGGTGCTTGAAGTCTGTACAATAGAAATACACAGGGTAATCTCATCAGTTTTTCCCACATACAGTGATAGTTTTTTAATTCATTATGAGTTGGTTTCTACTGTCCCTTCTTCTCTTTTCGGCCCTGTGACTATGGGCCATCTCAGTTGTCATTTCAGTCATCTAGTTTATCTGATTTCCCTCTAATGTTGTCAGAAGGCTTTTGAGTTAATATTTGTTACCAGCAAGACGAAGAAAATAATAACAACATGGGTATTTTGGATTATTGTTGCCATTATGAATTAATATTCAAATACTGTGACCAGTTCCTTTTTTTGAAAGCTGAAACACACATGCCACCCCAATGTCTTAAAAGTACAACTGCTACATTGCCCTTCTACAATACTAAGTGTGTGGGACACTCCTTTTGATTAGTCAGTTCAGGCAGATTGTTAACATACATACAACAAAAAACATACAGCACTGTAATTCAGCCATGCATCTGCAGTAAAACAGGTAGTACGGAAACTACAAGTGACGTTAAACTGCAGCACTGCTACAGGATGCCATCTTTCCAAAAAGTCAGTTTGTCAGATTTCTACTTTGCCATGTTTTGTCCCACTCTGTAAGTGCTGTTATTGTGATGTGGAAATGTCTGGAAGCAACCGCAGTTCCTCTTAGCTGTAGGCCACACAAGCTTGTAGAACGGGAACGCTAGGTGCATTACAAATAACTCGCAAGTAAGTGTTTTGATTGCAAAATACTCATTAGCAAGTCCAAAACTGCCTTGGCACACAATGTGAGCACTGTTGTGAGTACGACAGCTTCATGACACGGGTGTCCAGAGCAGAGCAGAAACACACAAGCTTAAGATCAATATGCATAATGGCAGATATCACCTGGGGTGCTGTAAAGCTCACCATCTGGGGGAATGAGGAGCACTGAAGACATAGTGCTTGGAGAAATTAATCAGGATTTACTTGGCAGATGATAAAGGAGTCATGCCTGCCTGAAAGCACAGTGTAGAGGTATGCACTGTAGAGTTTGGTGGAGAAGAAATAAGAAGCTGCAGTCGTTTGTATACTCTGGTACCTTGATTTAAGTAGTGGAGGTCTTGATGCCAAAACTAGTGTGTGTTTCCACCTTTAAACTTGGCAATGCTGTTATAAAAAATTAGGTCTATAAAGAAATTTGTTCCCAGTTTGACGCACTGGGCTCTAAATCCTTAACCTCAACCCTTTCAGTACCTTTGGGACAAGCGAAACACCAACATTAAGCTTAAGTGTCCCACGTCACTTATACTGTCGTGGTGTCATTCCTGGCAGCCAGGGTTTAATGATATAAAACCCTTGAAGGGTGGGAAGGGTGAAAACCCTTCCCAGAAGAGTTGAGACAGGAGATACTCCACAACTACTGTGGAATAACAAATGCAAAACGTGTAGGTGAAATGTTTAGGTGTCCACATACTTTTTGGCAAAGCAGTGTACAGCAAAATTACATTGTATTTGATTTGTCCATTCCTCGTAAACGAATACATACAACACAAATAGAGTAACCACAGACAATATATGTCTACAACTTCTCTCCAACGGAGCACTAATGTTCACTTTAAAACACTATAAGGCGTGTAATCATAACTTGTAATTGTTTTAGTTTATTAGAGGAGCTAGCTAGCTTGCTTCATACAAGGCTGTACCTGAGGTAAACGTTGCTAACGTTACACCTTACAAATAAAAAGCTTCAGCGTTTACTGTAGATGTTTACAGCACCGTGTTTCTGGGTGTGACAACGTTTGACCTCTCTCCAACATCACGTTAGCTTCAGTTAATTTAACCCAGAGCAGTTTCAATTGGCTAACGTTACTAGCTAGCTAACGATGCTAAATCCACCAGCTACCTCCAGCGATACAAAAGCAAAAGACTCAAAACTACAAACCCGACCCAGCTGTTTGCAATCTGCATCTAGCCGGGTATGACATGTTTTTTAATTAAAGCAGTATCTATAAATCTGACATTGAAACAGAAAAGTCACCAGCGGCCCAGTTTCCACTGCTGCTGACAGGAGCTGTGTTATGCACGTAGCTCGCCGATGATCAGACCAGCAAACTGATCACGAAATCAAAAAAAGGAAAAAATGACAATAGCGTCAGATAATTTCTGAAGGGCAAAATATTTCAAATACCTGGTGGAGTGTAAGTTAGCGGGAAAGTATTCCAGTGGGTGCAAGACGCAGGTTGGTCCTTTGCCCGGTCGGAGGAAGATGGAGAATCGGGATTGAGATGGTGTGTTCACGGTCGTGGGAAACTGGAACACTTCCCTCTTGACGTGAGAATTTAGCTGAGGAAGTATTTCACGTTAGGATGTGTTGCGACACACATTCAACGTTTTATTCCTGTATGAACAGCTGTTGTTGCTTTTTGATATGCGAATTGTCAGGAAGGTGATAAATATATATGAACGCAAATCATGTATCATTATACCACACGCACCAAGATCAGCAGCGGCAATGACACCACCAATAAACAACTGTATGTGGACGGATTAATTAGTTCACTGCTTATTTTGATTCACAATGAAAAATAAATCTGTGTAAGTGCTGTATCTAAGCTGAGTTGGAGTGTTTCATGTAGAAGCAATAGGCGTGACTGATTATTGCGACACAGTTTCCCATAATTTTGAATGTAACACGAGAGGAAAGTCTAGGCTGCGATTCCACTGATGTTCTTACATGAAAAAGGAAACTAGACAAACATGATTTCAGATAACTAAAAGTATCCGTTGTACATTTTTAACAGTTGTTACGACATGATTATATCATATCCAGTAGCTGATACGTTGTATTTCTAGAATCTTATTATTAATGCATTAACATCTTACTTTTTATAAATGTAGTAGTCCAGGGTAGAGATCATTTAACTTATTTATGTAATGTTTGGCAATCTAAAGCAATGCGTGTTTTCTGTATGCAAAACCACAATATGTAAAGCATTCAAGGTTAATTATATAATTCTTGGAACCTTTGTGCTGTGGAAAGTAATTTAAAGTATCAGTAGGTCTTGATTTTGTAATTGCATTGCAACTTATGCCTCAGGTGGTATCTCACTGTAAACAGCATCCAATATGTCCTTCACAAACTGAATAATACTTCACATAAGATTGAGAACTTTCATGTTTTCTGCATGCATTGTCAACAAATAAAGAAATGTTTTTACCTATAATAAACCATAATTACTGTACCCTGTCACCCTGAGTATCTGTACACAAATGTTAACAAGACCTCAACGGTCACATTCCAAATAAATAATACAAGTACAAGTAATACAAGTATACTATGTAGGAATTGAATTGAAATAGTGGAAAAATACACAAAATATCTGTAATCGTTCACATAAAAGTTTATATTACAGAAAATATTATCCAAATATTTGAAATAACCTTTGAAAATATACAATAACATTTTTAAAAGTATGTGACTTCCTGTTACATCAGTTCTCACAAGTTTCACTGCCTGTAACTCTGAAAATAAGACTATTAACTCAAATGTGAGACAAAGAATAACTGTACAAAGAATGCATATGCAGGTAAAACCATATATCTGCCAGCATGGCAGTCCTATAGAGACAGTGATTACTTCTCTCTGAGTAACACTGACTAGTCACAGTGCATCGTCGTCCTGTTTTAATGCTTGCTGGTAATGCCACCTTAGTTTTAAACCTTAAAATAGTATCCATCTGGCCACTTAAATATGATACTTAACAATGACTGTCCCACTCTATTTTTCACACCTATGCAGTGGGTTCAATTTGGAGCTGGGAGGTGGTGTTAATGAGGTCTCTTGGAAGACTTTCTCTGGCCTCTTGCATCTTTCTTCTGGCCCTCTGAAAGGCCTCTGACAGAGAAAAAAACACTAATTAACAGTACATAGTGAAGATGGCAACACAACAGAGTGAAAACAGAAAAGATTTGTAAACAGATAAACTATTGGCTTTGGTTTGTCCTATCATTTTACACAAAGCAGCTCTAAGCCAAAAGTGCTGACTAATGTTTGTTTTGTATAAGTAAACTGTTAACTGTTTTATTTACCTAGGATGTTGCAGATAGCTCCTTGCTGACTAAATCCTCCCAGCTGGTCAAAAACCTTCTGTCTCCTCTTCCTCAAATTGTTGGCATCAACAAAGGCCCTGAAACATACCCAGCATAGACACACTAAACCACAGTGTACAGGGAAAAAATACATTTATTGTTCATTAATGATGATGGCAATAAATAAAATATTTTACAGAAAATGAGAGTGATGAGACACTGAGGAACCTGAATATGGTTTCAGTGGAAAATAACAATGTGTGACAAATAGTTGTGATATTACTGAAATGTTGTGGTTGTATATATATTACAAAACTTAGATACATGATGCATTCGTAACACTGCAGATCCAGAGCATACCAATCACATGCAGGACTGGATGTGGCTGACTCCACTCTGTACCTACCTAGCTTGCTGAACGCAGTGCAGATTAAAGGTGACACTTCCTGTGGTTTCAGTGCAGAAGCCAAAGCGACTCAACCTCTCTCCCTGCAGCCGTACAATGAAATAATAAAATAACATAATTAATTCATACATTTATATGAAACATGTATATTAATGAGTGTTCATGAAGTTTAAATATGCATAACAATTTGTCATCTCCGGAGAGCTTCCACAGAGTTTTAAAACCCACCTTGAAGGTCCCTGGTACTCTGACATAGCTGTGGTCCTCAAGCTCTGGAGAACCTCCAATAAAGAAGCGCCTCAGTGCAGAAACTGTCCCCGTCTGAAGGGGTCGCCACGTGTGACATGTCACTGTGTGTTTACCTGGCATGACATAATATATAACATACACAAACAAGACCCGGAGAAATTAGTGATTTACTGAGTGTTTCACAACTCATCCCAGCAAATTATTTTCTTTCAATGAGACAAGTCTCTTTTCAAAATAAATTGCCCATATTCAAATTTAAAATGAAAACAAAAAAAATACAGCAGCTTCTGGTTTACTAGGACCAATAAAGTAGGAAAATTGCTTTTTATTAATGGGAGTAATTAAGTATTGCAGTCTTAATCCACCAGTTTTCAGGTCACATACCAGGCATTGCAGGAAAGAGCAGGTAGCCGTAACCTTCAGTCCGATAGCGCTGCCAGGAGTCCAGTGAAAGAACCTTAAAGTACAGCATTGGCCACTGGGGAATTAATTCTGAAATTAGAAGAAACCGGTGGATCAGGTAAGTGTTTCAAATGCAGTTTAAAAAAAAAAAAAAAAAAAATCACTCAAATTGCAGTGGCTGGTACAAACCCTCGCTCTCTTTTTCACTCATGTAGAAAGCCTCAAAGCTGAAGGGGAAACTGAAGAAAGCAACATTTTCCTGTTGGCAGACAGAAAATGGAGGGTTTAACAAATCTCAGTAGTCTCAAAGATTGTTAAGCAGTTAATTTAATTAAATACACACCTTTCCTAATATTTTGGTCCGGCAGGTCTGTGTAACCCCTGACAGAGACTGGAATGGCAGGCTGGACCAATCTTACACAAGAAATGTTAGAAAATAATAATAATTCAGTAAGACAACCTGTAGCGGGAAATTTAATTTTTTATTTATTGATAAACCTCAGGGGGAGGTATCATGTGTTGTATATGACTCACTATTGGGCAGTTCCATAAAGAAGTGGATGTATAAGTTATCATATTCAAAGCCTTTAGCTGAGACTGGGAAGAGAAAAGAAGATAAGACATTTAAATGCTAAATATTGTTCATTTTGAAAGGTAGCTGTAAATATGAGCACAACATTTCTACTCACCTATTTCTCCGTTCATCAGGTATCGCAGAATACCTATAGGAGGCTAGAAGGGAGACATCTAGTCAGTGTAGAAGCCTTTGCAAGGTCAATTATAGATCACCATTTAATCTAGTGTTCATATCTGATCAGTCATTTTTTCATCTAGCTTCATAGCTTTGGGGTTTTGGACTGTTTGTCAAACAGAACAACCAATTGTTGTCGATATGTTGTCTCTGGGAAACTATTTTCCCCATTAAATTTCTCACCATTTCAAAGTCCTGTCCAACGAGGCTGTTGAGGTAGTCCTTGTGCCTTACATACAGCTAGAAACAGAGAAAAAAAATTATGTTAAGATAGCTGTCTCTGTAATCAATGATCTGAACATGAGCATTACATATATTCTCTCTGATTGTTCTCTGCTCCTGAAGAAAAGGTGAAGAAGATGAACTCACATCTTTGTACATGTTCTGCTCCCGGTCCTTCTCATCTGTTTTCATGGTTGTAGATACATTCTCAACAGTAAGACGCCAAACTTCTCTCTTCTCCCCGTCTGTTACAATCCTGCAAAACAGCAAAGTCATAACTCTTCACTTGATTCATCATGGTTTTTTGGGGTTTTTTTTTAATTACAGTATTGTATTAAATATTGTGTTCTTTTGTTTTTTCAAAATCTATTCAATATTTGTCATTGACTTATAATTTAGATCAGAGTAGCAAACCTTTTGTTGCTGGTGTAGCTAAACTTTCATGGTATAGCTTTAAAGTTCTTCATTTCTACGTAGGTGTTGCACTAAAATCAGTACACAGCATTAAAATGTGTTGATATGAGAGTGTGTTGTGATGTGGTGTTGTAGACTTGCCTGTAGGGCTCTTTGCCTTTGTTGAAGTCAGGTTTTACGATGACCGTCCCACTGCCATCTGTTTTTATGGTTACCAGAAGACACTCGTTCTCTTTGAGGCCCAGTCTGAGAAAGCAAATTCACAGAGAGAAACTAAGAACTGAGAGACAGCCAGATGCTGTCAGGGAAGCCTGGTGTCAGCAAAATAATAATAATAATAATGATGTTTCTTGTTGAAAAGGTGCTGAACTCGACCACTGTCTCAAACTACCTACTGAACAGCTACAGCCCTTCTTTTGAGAGAGAAACATAAACAGCATAAGCATTTCCTTTGATTTGAGATGCACCATATATACTAAAAAGTCAACAAAAATAAATGAAATTTGAGATTTAAGTGTAATCTGGGCCAGGTCAAGTTAATGAGTTTGGTTATGAACATCAGGTGATCTTACTCTTATCTTATAATGTGCCCTTACCATGTTAAGATTGCATTGTTAGGATTCAGCACTATATAAATTAAATTAAATCAACATACCCAAATAATATAAGGATAAGTTCCATGCAGGAAAATAAAGACTGGACAGAAATGGGGTCTTTGTGTTTATGGTCTCACCTTCCAGTGGGGCCCAGGTCTCCCATGATGTGCATGGTCTGCATTACATTATTCACCACATGACTGTTCTTCACAAACTCCTCTGTGGGCTCATAGTTGATGATTTTTGACTTTGGGATACTACAATCCCTGCAACATATGCCAAACGTCTCAGTACAACTGTCTAAATCAGTTAGCTTTACATACCTTGGTTTTAACAATCAATAAATATGAACTGGATGAAAGTTTCTTCATTAAATTTTATCTTTAAACGGTTACTGAATGCAAGTTATTTATGTGACAGACAGATGGCTGTTTACAAGGAGAAATGGCAACAGCATACAGAATTTTTCCATGAAAGGTCCATTTGTAAACAAGAGCTGGTGTTTCACTTACATGGTGCGTCTGTCTTGTCGTCTGTGTCTCACACTGGCCATCCTCTCAGCCAGGAAGGTGGGGCCAGATTTGTTTGTGGTCAATAAGTCAGTGGAGTCCTGCTATTAGAGTCAAAGACAACAAGATACTCAACAAATGTAGTTACAGCCAACAACTGTACAATTTGTTGTTTTGCATTCAATTTGTTCGGGAAAGTCTAAGCTGTTTCCTCTAGTGAAGAGAAGTTTAGTTCATATTAAGTTGGAAAGACAGTACCTCTGCAATAATGATCATTTGCCACCACTAATTGTGTAAAATACATAAAGGCATCAATACAGGAAACTGCAAGGAATACTTCACTTATTTGGTTTTGATTTTTACCTGGTGACAAAAATTCTGTGACATGTGTTATTGGATGATGGTGTTGAGACTGTAGGTCGCAGCACAACTTACCATTTGGTTGAATGGAAGACAGTTGGTGTAGCGGTCATGATCAGTGTATGTGAAAATCCTGTGATTGCGTCGACCCTTGGCCTTGTTGAGGGCCTTCACTTCTGTGTGATACTGACGATCTAGAGGGGTCTGACATGCCGCCTCGTTCTGGAACAGCTCCATCTCGTACTGAAACCACAGGAAGAGAAAAACACAGTGAGGAGCTGAGGTTTCATAAACAGGGCTCATTAATATTAATTTAGATTTATGCAAGAAAAAAGTCAAGGAATCATGGCAAAAGACAGCTTTGCTTTAACTGTACATTCAATATCAAATTGCTGTGGGATGAGGTAACAAAACATGCAAAATTGTACCTGACTGAAGAATTTCTCCTGCCATCCCACAACCACCTCCTCCTCATTTTCACCTGGTAACAGAGCAACAGAATGTGAAGTTATTAAAATATGCTTCAAAGAAAACTTCCAGTGTACAATGTTCAAATGTAAAGTATGCACAAAGTTTGTTACATTCCTGTGTCATCCTGAAGTTTTGATTATATAAATTGGTTTCTGTGGACAGCAGAGGCAACAAAGACTCCATCTAAGATATTTCAAGGCCCTGCCCCTCCAAAGACTTCTTTATAGGAACCACAATCGTAGTGATTATCAAGCCTAGTTTAATTTTACCTGTTTGGCCTTGTGATGTGAGGGTTTCCAGCTCAATGGCTCCTCTGTCTTGCTGGGACAAAACCTGATGATGGAGGTGCTGCGAGAGGGCTGCTGTGGAGGTCACCCTCTCTATACGCACCCTAAAGTAAAATAAATAAATGGATACGGTGTTGAAATAACGTGTCTTGAGACGATAAAATCATCACGAGATGTGGAGAAGAAATATATTCCTACAGTGAAATAACAATGCAGCCCACTGTACAACCTCTGAGTTGTGGTAACACGCTGGATTGGAGTTCAGTTTAATTCATTTTCAAGTTACCATTTGCTACTTACTTTATTCTCATGTTTTTGACAGCATCTCGGGACCGATAGACAGCTTCCCCGGTATCTGTGTTCCAACACTCTGCCATCGATATTCAGCACGAAAAGCTTAACAAACATATGTTAGCTATTAGCTCTACATAGAGTTAGCTAACGAAAAACTCGTTAGTGCTTTACCGCCTCGCAACAACTTGCAACTGGTTTATCTAACTTGACAATTTAGCAAAAAATCTCGACCAAATAGTTGAGAGAAACAGCTTCCAAGTGAAGACACGCTTAATAACTCAAAACAAGGGAAATGGATAGTTGTCGTTGCCATAGAGATTCCAAATGTTCTTCTTTGTGTCTGGATTTTTAACAGCTAGCAATCCAGTTTATAAGAACATTACCGCCGCCTACTGGCAGGTAAGGGAAAAAACGCTGACGGGGAAAGAGCCAGCCTTGGACCTGAGGTCCCCTGACCACCTGTGTCTTGGGCCTTTGTCCAGTAGGCCTGTTTAGTAATCCTTCCACACTTCAGATTCATATTATGATTTTGTAACCACTTTACCCGTGTTATTCCATAGTATAAGGAAATATGTGTCACAGTTTTTGCATATGATGCTTTGACGTCGTGAAATTAGTGTTATACACTTCCATAACACTTGGTGGCGGTCGTGATACAATATGACAGCAACGTGTCATCAAATAAAAAACGAAGAAGAAGACCGAGAAGGCGGGACCAGTCGGCGACATCTCGGAACCAATCAGACTTCCTGGCGGGTCCTGGGATGTTGTTGTGCTGATCTGTCACAGTTGGATTAAAAAAATATTTTAACGGTACTTTACAGCATGGCGTCGTTTGTGACCGAAGTGCTCGCCAGCTCTGGGAAACTGGAGAAAGAAGACTTGTCCAGTAAAATAAGCAAAATGTCGCGCAAGGTGGAGGATACGAAGGTAAAGTTCAAGCTAGCAAAGCATTAGCTAAAGTTTGAACTAGCTTGAGCTGTTAGCGCCTCGCTGGTCCTTTGACTACTAGCTAGGCTTAGGTAGTTTAAGGCTACTTCACGAAGTAATACAGACAGACAAACACAACACGGAGCCGACTGTTAAGCAAGTTATACCGAGTCCATGACATTTTTGTTCGCTGTACTATTAGCTAGCCATATGCGGTGCAGACTCAGTACTGACATCTCGATTACGTGGCTCTGTTGTGTACAGTAACTACACGACATGAGGGTATGTTGAAACTAGCTAACTTCAGTGAGTGTTATTGGGGAATAAATGTAAACAAGCAAGTAGTCATAGGGTTAGTTGCTGAAGTACAGTTTTGCTAATTTAAACTTTGTGTGATTGTTGTCATAATTACAACAAATCCTCTCACCTCAAGTAGTGTTTGATGTTCTAAACTGGTTTATCATAAACATATAGGGGCAGAACATTGAGAACAAATTGTAAGAGACATCTGTTGTCATCATGGAATCATTCCTCTTAAATGTGAGCATTTGTTACACGTGAATACCTTAGACTGGATACACTTTTCCCCACCCTATTTAGCTATGAATCATCATTTTATTTGATTGTATACTGCTTCCATATTTTTTTGATTGAAAATTGTGTGTTTCCTATATTAAAACATTTTACTCAATAGATTGCCACAATCCACCTTGCTTTGATTCGTGTTTGACAAGTAAAGATAAGATAAGCCTTGGATGATGGGATTGCATGGATATATCACTGGCTGAGACATTTTTTTTTAACAATTTGTAAAGTTGTCTAGTGTACAAACCAACTTAATTACAGAGTATTCATGTCAAATATTGTTTTGATAGCTGGGTGAGGATTATGATATTCACACATTCACACAGTCTGTGCTATAATTTCAGTCATAGATGAACAATTGTAGTTTGTAACGATCTGTCAATAGTTAAGCTCTGAGCTTGGTTAAAGGTGAGTACACGTCAAAGAATTATGTCATTATAGTTGATCGAGTATCTCTGCTTGTTTCATGTGTTCTCAGGAAGAAGTATGTGACATGATAAACAAACGTTACGGTGACTTTCTGCCTGACCTCAAAGCATCTGAGGACTTAATGCTGCAGGTGGATGCAGTCTCCAAAGAAATGGACACACTCAAAAATTGCATTGAGAATGAGGTATGCATGAAACTATAAATTAAAGTGGCAAAACAGATTTCAGTTTTGCTTGAGGTGGATTTACAGCAGTGTTTTTTAACTGTTTGGTGTTGGTGTATGTGGCGACAGGTGCAGCAGAATATCCATGTGGCTGTTACTGAATATACTAAGCTGAAGCAACAGCTGGAGAAAAATACCATCATCATAACAATGCTTGGACACCTGAAAGAGGTACACCATACATGGCAATTTTATTTAGTAAACAGAAACTTAAATCTCAATATCTGTGAATAATATGTATGCTGATCTCATTTATTTGTCAAATCAGTTTCACAATGCGATGGAGGAGTTCAACAAGGCTTTACTGGAGAAGAAGTTTGTTGATGCAGCCAACCAGCTGGAAAGGGTAAGAGCTGCTTACCTCCAGGACTGTGAAGTTGATGGGAAAACTGATGTTATGACACACTAAACAACCTTAGTTAGATTGATTTTCAGATAAGATGTGAGCTGCTGTAATACATCCAAAAGTGAAAGAATAACATTACATCTCATCTTACAAAAAAAATCACTGTCAGTCAGTCTTGTATGTTGTGTTTAGCATATTTTCATATTTCCAGACAGAGGAATGGGTAGAATTTATCAGTCTGAAACCCTGCTGAGTCAGTAAAGTGACCTTAAAATGCCAAAATATTAAAATGTAGAAATACCTCCTTCATTGTGACTTTATACGTATAAATGTACAAATATGCCACATGTATGATTTACAATATCTTTCCAGGCAAGGGACAATGTGGATAAACTGAAGCGCTTCAAGACGTCTGAGCTGCCACTGCTCAGTGCTCTCAGCTCTGAGCTGACGGTGCAGAGGGAAAACCTAATTTACCATCTGGGAGATGAATGGAAGCGCCTCGTCATCTGGAGATTACCGTCCTCAAAGGGTGAGACATCCTGCGAATCCTGGGAATTGCGCCCACCTTAGCAAATGCATTTTATAACCTTGTCTTTTACTGGTATTCCATGTTTTGAATGTCTGAAAAACTTGACAGCAAACATATGTGAAAGTACAGTGTTAGCTGTGACTGTTTGATGTGTTTCTCCAGAACCTGCAGGTCAGAAGTCCTTCTTGAAGGTGGAGCTGAACCTGAGTAATGCTTCCAGTAAAGATGGCGAACCCAAACCAACCGCTCTCCTGCGCTGTGTCCTTCAGGCTCTGGCCATCCAGGGAGATCTTCAGCACAAGATCAAACTCTTCAGTAAGAACAAGCAACACTGCTCACTGTTAAATATTGCTGTACTCTAAACTATTACTAATGCTATAAACTATTTCTTTGTACTATAATGGAGACACTTTTTTGGGGGGAGGGGTATTTCTGCATTGCAATTTGTTATAATTATTGACAGATGTATCTGCATATTAATGTGTCAGTGTAGCTCTGTAACACACTGTATCCAAGATCTGAACCTACTTATTGTTTTCATGTTGTTGTCGTTCAGGTCAGGTGCTTTTGAAGAACATGCTGAAGCCGCTGGTGATGTACGCATCACTGTCAGTGAGGGTATCAGAGCAGCAGGGGGAGGGAACCATCCTGGCCTTACAGTGTCTGGAGGAGAGCCACGAAGAGCGATCGACTCCTTCACAGGTCTACTGCAAGCTACTCCTGGTGCTCAAGACGCTTCATTCAAACCTGCTCGGTAAAGAATGGCTGCAGTCACAAAGAAATGATACATTTTCCACACTTCTTTCAGACTTTGTATTGTTTAAATATTACTCAGTCACTCTTTTATTTTCCAGATGTGTCCATTGGTGATAAAAAGCTCTCGGCTATATTGGGAGAGCTGATCTGGGAGGAATTGTCTCAGTGCATCATCCATGAGTGTCTTGTCTACTCCATCCCCACCAACAGCAGCCAGCTGGAGAAATACAACACTGTACGACCCTTACAATTGTTTTTGTACATTAGGGAGCATTACATTTTTACTGAATATATATTTTTTCTGTTTGCCCTCAAGGTCATCAAGGAAACAGAGGAGTTTGAGAAGTCTCTGAAGGACATGGAGTATCTAAAGGGCGATTCTACAGACCTGCTCAAATATGCCAGAGATGTCAACTGTCACTTTGCCAGCAAGAAGTGCAAGGACGTCATTGTAGCAGCCCGCAAACTCATGACCTCTAAGATGCACAACACTGTTAAAGTACGTTTGAGGTTGTTTTTTGTTTTCATTTGACCTCCATATATGTCTTTTTTGACAGTGATCAAATATGGATTCTGATCTATTTCTGTAATGAGGGCCTGGGGAAATTTTCATGGATTTATTACCTTTGTAACAACAAAAGTTGTCAAAAAAATCTTCCTGATTTAAGTACCAAAATACAAACTATAAACAGACTTGAAGAAGCTTGCTAGCTTACCAATACTAAGCCCTCAAACCATTCAAAATGTACCACTTTCCCTTCATTCTGATTAGATGTGGGGACCGGTACTCTATATATTTACAGAGAAAAGGGCAGTTGTAAATATGTAAACATCCAAATCATTTAGTCTCTACACCCTATTTGTTGGTTATCAAACTTAATTGCTTTCATCTTATTTTTCACACTTCCTCCATTAGATCACTCCAGACTCAAAGCTGCGTCTCCCTAAACTTCCTGCTCCAAGTTCAGAGTTGAAGCAGAAACAAGAGACCACGAAGGAGGAGGTGACAATGGAGAACTCGAAGCAGCTGTCAGCGTGGAGTCTGCGTCTGCCGGCCTGTCGCATCAGTGAGTCGGTGCAGCAGCTGATGGAGCTGGCCCTCAACACCCTGTGTGAAGCTGTTGGGAGCTCCACACCGTGGTACGTTACAGCACTCAGAGGACTCACTGCTGGGTACTGATGTGTGTATGGATGATAGTGGCTCTGCTGTGTTTTTCTAAAGGAGAAATCCCAGAGTCCCCTAACAACAACGTCATGATGCAGCGGTTTCAGCTTCATTTATGATTATATTGTTTGAAGCAGGATATTGATCTGTGACTAGAGAGTTCTGTTGACATGACACACAAAATAAATAGCATTTTGTTGTTTTGAAGTCAAAAATCCCTAAATTAAAGCAACACTGGGCAGGCAGAGTTAATACTCTTCAGACTATTTATCTTATCCGTCTTTCTCTTTTTCTTTTCAGTGAATTACAGCTGTTCTTCACAGTGAGAAACATTTTCCAGCTGTTCTATGATGTTGTACCAACGTACCACAAGTAAGAACGTTTCCATATCCAGCACGAAGCAGAACCGACTTATGCATTTCCCAAGAGGTGTAAATGCTTGTCTCTTTTTTCTTTGGTGCTCCATCCAGGGAGAACCTGATCAAGTTCCCTCACCTCGCTGCCATCCAGCACAACAACTGCATGTACCTGGCCCACCACCTGCTCACCCTGGGCCACCATTTCAGAAACCACCTGCCGCAGCCGCTCAGCGAGGGCGTTGCCACTTTTGTTGACATGGTGCCTGGATTCAGGAAACTAGGTAACCAAGTAGATCTACAGCCTTCAGCCATATTAACAATAATAGTCATTACATTATTAGAGCCACTGATAATTTTTGCAGTGTCACCATTGGGCAAAATTTTTTTACTTCTTCTTCAAAGTAAATATCAATATTTAACCTGCAGATTGCCTTGAAATATGAACGTTGTTCTGTCCACAAGCATTAACTTCTGTCATGTTCATCCAGGTGCTCAGTGCTTTTTAGCACAGCTCAATGTTCAGAGAGCTGAACTGCTGGAGAGACTTTCCACCGCTCACAACTTCTGCAACCTGGATGATGAAGACAACTACATTGCAGCGAGCAAAGCAGTGAGACAGGTCAGACGAGAGATTTTCACAAATTAACTGCAAACGTTTCCATTTCTGTCGATACAGGAAGTGTTCGTGCACAGTACTGAGCAGAATTTGTCTCAAAGCCTAATTCACATTCACTGCAGCTGCAGACGTGAACATAGGACAACAAGCTTTTATCTTGAGTAAAGCACTCGCCCTAATGCCACCTGTGTGGAAAGTGATATTGATTCAAAGTGAAGTGTATCTATTCCATTAGATGCAAGTGAGAGCGTGGATGAAAACACAGCTGAAATTTATGCCCTGCTGCTTATCTGTGTGTTTTTACAGGTCATTCATCAGTTGAAACAGCTGGGTACAGTGTGGCAGGATGTCCTTCCAGTCAGCATCTATTGTAAAGCAATGGGCAACCTCCTCAACACAGCCATCACAGAGGTCATTGCCAAAATCATGATGCTAGAGGTTTGTTTATTTCCCTCCTTCATAATGTCTCTACATTACGTAAGGCATTAGTTTATACCAATGCAGAGGTGGCACTTTGATGAAAGGATAAAATAAATTACATCTTTAATGTTTATGGAAATTTTGTTAATTTGTATCCTTCTTTAGTCTCTTAAGTCTGGACAAAAACTGATCTTGGGCCAAAGTTATAAAGGTCTGCTGACTGAAAAACACATTTATCTTTGACCTTCAAATTTCAAAATAACTTATTTTGGTTATAAAGGCCAAGTAAGTACTAAGTAAGGTTTTACTGTAGTGGGTCAGATCATAAATTCAGGATAATGTACAATTCTTTCAGCTGGTTTATATACTGGTTGCTGGTTTTACTTTGGATGCAATCTGATCAAATTGCCTGAATTCAAACAGTAAAATAAAAGAAGTCAGATTCTAATAATGAGACACTTGTACACTCTGCTACGTACTCACAGAATAATTTGTTTAACAATGAGTTTCTTTGTCACTACAGGATATTTCCTCTGAGGATGGGGAGCATCTCCACACACTGTGCCAAACCATCATTGAGGAAGGCCCGCTGGTCTTCATCCCTCTGGCTGAGGAGAACAAGAATAAGAAATATCAGGAGGAAGTGCCGCTCTATGTGAACAAGTGGAGTACCTTCAAGGAGCTTGTCATTGTGCTGCGGGCCAACCTGCAGGAGATCGTCGACAGGTAAGGCAGAAACTATATAAATAAGTATTTTATATTGTCTAATTATTAAATCTTACTACAAGTACATCTCTGTGGAAGTGAATTTCATCCTCACTTTGAACAAATCACACACTTCTTTATACTTTTCCTCTTGAATGTTTACAGAAGGACACTAGATGTAATGTTTTGAAAGACTTGTTGCTTTCAAGGAACAGGAAATAGGTTTAGTTAGAGTGTGATCTGTGTTTGATTCTCCACAGGTGGGCTGACAGTAAAGGTCCGCTGGCGGTGGAGTTCACCAGCTCCGAGGTGAAGAGCCTGATCCGAGCCTTGTTTCAGAACACGGAGAGGAGAGCTGTGGCTCTGACCAAAATCAAATAGACTCTCGGACCAAACGAGCACCAAGAAGATACTACAGCACTTTTTCCTTTGGGGAAAATATGAGTCTTGCCTTTACTCATTTCAATTTTTTGTTAAATCCCTAGAAATATAAACATTAACATGTGTGTAGTTTGAAGTGATTGTCACAGAGAAATGTTTGATTGAGGTGCCGACGCTGGGGATATAAGCTGGGTGTAATCAATGTGTGGGAGATGTTCCCAGTCTACATTCAGGCTGCAATTAGTCCCACAGAGATTACATGAAGGCTTCTTTACATCAGCGTCCAGCAGCCTCAGTCGTATAGCTCTGTGGGTTTACCACTGTGGAGCCAGCTGAGGTTGTGTAACCAGTGGTTTGACCATCTGTTGACATGTGATGCAGTATTCAGGGTTAACTTTACTGCACGTTGTTAATCAGACTTTAACTTGCTTCAGACATCTCAGCTTTACCGACGTCATCTCAGAAGAGCGTGAGATGTGAGATTTGTTGAAACGCCTCTAAGTGAAGTTGTGACAAACACATCCTGGACTTTGCTTTTAATTTCTTGTACAAGCCAATAAACCAAACTCTTCCATAATGTATTTATTACTCATCTAAATAAAGCAAAACATTTTTCTGAAATTTTTCCAAACTGTTTGTTATTAATACCATCTTGATGGAAGCTCATGCCTTTGTGTAGAGCACATGTGTAGAGCTCTAATAACTCCTTAAATATTTCATTAGACAGGAAGTCATTTAGAGCTTTGATTTCCTACATTATGATAGGTAACATCTTTGCAGAGCTGCAGAGCCTTGTGTTGTTGCTGTGAGATGATCATGGTCAGTATTTGTGCTGTGGATGATGCAGAGGGAGGAGACAAACAGCTGGACAGTCACACAGCAGCAGCTCTTTACTGCAAACTGTCCTTCATTCAATCAGCCTGATGACTTCCAGGAAGTTCGACTCTGCCAGCACCTGCTGGTTTGCTTTGCAGAGGTATGTGGTGTTTCTTTTATCTTCTTTTTGTTGTGGCATTTTTTTGAAGGTTTAAATTTGTTTTTTGAAATTTCATAATTTTGTGTTAGTGTAATACTATTACATGTTGATGGTGTTCTCATTATAAATCTAACTTACTTACTTAAATTTCATGATAATTACACAAAATTATTTATTGTGTCAGGAAAAGGACCAAATTACAA
>OOFC01000139.1:34125-73298 GCA_900323345.1 Pseudochromis fuscus
TGCTCCGGCGCTGGTTGTGGGGTTGGGGGGTGACCGGCGTGCCGGTGGCCGCACGGGGGAAGACGAAGAGCAGCAACAACAGAGCCGAGTTCCGAGAGCCAGAGGGACACTTCAGACAAAGGCTCGGTGAAGCTGGGGTTTATCGAAGGGAAGCTTTGGCAAGTGACTCATATGTTTTCAGCCCCCGGGATTTCCTCATGGGGAGTTACATCGGGAAGCCCGAAAGTCCAGCCGCCGACTCTGGGAGGCCAAGAGTCGTGAGAAATCCCCGAGAGCAGTTAAGGGAGAAACTGTCCAGACCCAACCATGCTGTCTATACTCCGAAAAAGAGGCTTTCATTTGCTGGGTATGTTCATCAAATCAAAACAACGCTTTGTCAACGGAAGCTAACACGCTCCTCTGGAGGCGGTGCATTTGTTGCCATTCAAAAAATAAAGGTGCAGCTTCTTGGCGGGTTTTAATTATTAACTATTGAGCCGTCAGAGGGATGTTTATCAAGGCACGAGGCTTCATATTGATGCAGTTCTGTATAAATGCACAGGTTAAAGGAATTCACAATATTATTTCACTTGCTAACTGAAAAAAAACTTTGGTTCACAGGTAGATATTTCTAAAACAGCAGCGTTGACAACCTTTGAACTGTTATAGTGATTGGATTGTTATATTAAAGACATTCAATCTAGAAAACTTCAAGATTCAACTGGTTTAGCTTTGGTTTATTGGCTATATTTTGAAGTATTTATTAGAAGCGTCATACTAGATTGTTACCTGGCATACAACAATAAAGCCATGGACTTAACCACACCATTATATGTAATGTTTACACAGTCCAGATCTTTATTCGGACTGACACAGGTATTCAGTGACTGCCAGTGAGGAAAAATTTGAAATGCAAAGTAAAACCCAGGAACAAGCAACACCTCTTTACTATCTTTAGAAAGTTATGTCTATTTTCAGTTTCCCAGAATGCCAGCACCACTCCAAGAAAAGCTTGTTTTCCCTGTGTCCATATAGGTGGTGGTCAGGTCTAACTATTCCACGTGGGGTATGTCCTGACGCTAGATGGTATAGTGTCCCTCTGTACAACTTCATGCTAGCAACAGGAGCTTCAAACATGTAAAATTATCATCAACCTTTTGTTAGAATGTATGATCAAAATCTGCAGCATCATTGACGTCAGCACTCGGCTCTTTAATGTATGATTGTGTCTTTACTTTGACTGTATGGGGGGAAAGATAGAATGTAGCTTCTTTTGTGATTCATTATTTTCCCAGGGTACATCTGACAAAGGTGAAGAAGAAGAAGAAGAGCAGTATGAAATGGTGCAATGTTTGGGGGGGAATTATCATTCTTGGCAGATGGTAGAAGCCTGTGGGAACACAAATATCTTCAAAGATGCATGCAGAGCTTTCCTCTAAGGCTTAAGTCAGGAAGAACCTGTGGCAGTCAGAGAGTAATACATGCAAGGCTGAAGTCATGAATGAGGCTCTGAATGATGTAGATGTGGTGTTACAGCCTGGCTGTATGATCTAACTGCTTTTCTTCCTCCTGCAGAGAGCCGCTGGGCACAGTTGGCAGGTTCACCATCACCCCACAGCGGCACTACCCCCTGCAGCAGCCGGGTGTCTCATCAGTGGGAGTCCTACCTCCCGTCAAGTGGGACAGTTTCAGAAAGAAAAACATCCTCAGCCCTCGTAATTCCCCAGCTGCCCTCAGCCCTGTCACTGTGAAGATCGCCAGACCCGATCACAGCGTCCCAAGGTATACACACACACTGTGCATTACATGTCTGTGTACCATTTTCAATCTTGGTGGTCAAGTCTTGATTTTTGGGTTTTATTCTGCTGTGGTTTTGCTGTTTTTGAAAGTTAATACTGACCAGAGCTCTATTATCTACTGTTTTGGTTTCAGTATCAACCATCTTAGTTGTGCAAGTCTTGCCAGGGCCCCTGCAGACCCCTGCTCCAGGGAAAGTGTCCTGAGAGTGTTAAAGGAAAGCCGCAAGAGAGAAGTGGATGATGAGGAAAGGAGCTTCACAGCTGAGCAGAGAAGCAAAAGAAGGTACCTGGCTGAAACAGTCCGTGAAGGACTGCACATAACAAGGACATTGAGATTCATATTTGGTTGAAGATGTGCTTTAATCACGCTGATCTTTCTGATGGCTCTACAAAAATTACATGGCAGATATATTTGAGGGTTTTTTTACTCTCTGTACTATCCAGCATCTGTGCCATTGTTGTTAAAAAAAAAAGTTGGACAGTATTTGAATGTCTTGTCTGGAGGTGGAAGAAAATATGAACGTAGAACCCACAGTTGTCTCTGTCTGTCCTGTGATGCTGGAACATAGTTTTCGTACTAATCCTAATTCAAGTTATTCCAACACAGAAGGAGCTGTGTTTCTCAGGACTTGATTTTTACATTCAGTTGACGAAAGTGCATGTTTTTCATCCGTTTTCATTTCCCAAGGCGTAATGACAGCGGTGGAAGTGCACACTCTGCTTTTGAGCCTCTTTTACCCAATGGGACACCATCACAGCTGGTTCCTAAGTGAGTTTAATGTTTCTGAAATAGAATCATACTGTCAGATACTGTGTTTGAAAAGCCCAAAGCACTGGATGAGCTATAGTGTAGGTATAAATGCTTTCCCCTTCTTTCTCCAGGCCAGGAAGCCTGAAGAGAGGGATGACCTCAGTGGCAGAGGAATCCATCATGAAGCGGTCTCGCACCTCCTCCATCAGCTCTGCCAGTGGGGTCCATGCCCCGAGGGGAACTCCAGGCACCAGGAGAAATGCAATTCAAAGCTCCTACAGCTCTTCACTAGGCCTCGGCCAGGTAACATTTATCTGCTGCGTTACAGTGCCCATGTGCGGCGGAAACAGTGAAGTTGTGAAGCTTAATATGAACATTTACCTTCACAGTGGAAGAAGCCATCAGCACCCAGCTCCCCTCTGTCCAGCCCAGGGTCATCTCGCTGTCAGACTCCAGAGGGAGCCTCTAAAAGACCCAGGTATGACTCTGCTGGTTTCCTGCTGCTCATTTAAATTTAATGTTTTGTAACCGTTTGTAACTTGTGGTTTTGTTACCAGAGAGGACGATGGCCAGTCTCCCAGTTCGGCATCCTCGGTGAGGTCAGAGCAGATGGCCATTGACAAGGCACCTGTTGCTTGTAAGTCTCATTTATCTCCAGTGACTGTCTTGTGTAGTAGATAAAAGGGTTTCAAGCCGAGAAATGCAGCTCAGCCTCAACCAGATCACCCTCTACAGTTATGTTTATGTGACAATAGGGTTTAAAGCTGTGGCTTAGGAGCTTGAATGAAAGACCAATCCATTTAATAAATTTGAAATTGGTTCCAGTACCAGTCCAGCCTGTTTGATCAGGGTATCCCCTCCAAGAACTTTTCACTGTAACAGACTAAGGCCCAATCTCAATTCTCCCCCTTGGCCCTTCGTCTTCGTCTTCCCCTTGGCCCTACACCTCGTCCCTTCCCCTACGCCTTGGAACAGAGGGCGAAGGCAAAGGGGTATGTTACCAACCCTTAAAAATGGGACACGCCTCGCTCCGTCTCATAAATATGACGTCATCTTGTTGCGTCCGTTGCTAAGGACTCCTTTCTGCTCATTTCTGTAGTTAGCAGGTCGTCATGCCTTCAGAAGTGCAACTTGCTGCTGTCTTTTTTGGACGTTATTCGTTCGCCTTTCTTCGTCAAGGCGAAGAATTGTGCGGAGGCGTAAAGAGTTACGATTAGCGATAGCTATATGTCGGACAGCGAGAAAGCCGCCATCGTCGGTAAATGTAGGCTATTTCTAATCATAATACAGAACAGGTTTTATTTTTTGGATACATTCTTGTGTGCAGAGTGCTTACATTTGTGGGGGACTTTTTTCGGTGCCATGCTTCCTTGTTGTTTTGTTAAAAACCACGCCTACCCCTCCAAGGGGCGCTGTGAATACACTCCTTTTGAAGGGTCATGTTCCCCCTTCGCCTTTCCCCCTTCCCCTCGCTATTGATGGTGATTGGGACAGCCCTCGTCTCTCGTGCACGCGCAAAACCGAGGGGGAGAATTGAGATTGGGCCTAAGTCTCTTTCATTGAAGGCAGGATCAGACATAAAATTGTTTTTTTCTGTGCGGTAGTTGTAGAGAAAAAGACAGTTTTGCCTATTTAAGTAGGATTCAGGTTTATCGTCTGTTATTTGGTGATTTTGCAGCCAAACTGACTCCAGTCCCCAAGGTCCCAGTCACTACCTCAACAGACTCTACCGGTAGTGGTGGGAAGAGAAAACGGAAGATCCAGCTGGTGTCCAGCCACCGGGATGATCAGATCTCTCTGGTAGGAAGTGCTACACTCTCAGACTTCACTAAAAAACATTTTTTTACATTTACACATTACAATGACTAAGATTTCTCTATTTCACTGTTGTTGTTTTGCAGCCCCCACCTCCTGAGCTGGGCTACACCATCACTGTGAAAGATCTAGATGAAGAGAAAAAGGCTGCAATCAGTAAGATCCAGAAGGTGCTGGAGACGCCGGGTGGGTAAAAAATTTCCACAGGAATAAACTATGGGATGAATTATGACTGAACTGGTCACTCTCATTTACATTTTTCCATTTGCTCTGACTTAGTTAGGCCTGGAGCCTTTCACCATCTTATTAATTTTTTCTAATTTTTAGCTCCAGAGCCGGAGAAGTCTGCATCCCCTGCTGCCACTACTTCCACCCTGCCGGCGTCTTCCACCAGCTCGACCTCCACCACCACCCTGAGCAGCCTGCTGGCAGCTCCCCTGCCCACAGCATCCACCTCTGCCATCCCAGTCATCAACCTGGATCCCAGTCCCAGCAGCAGCGTGAGCACAGCACCTGCAGCCACCAATCCACTGCTGGAGGCTCTGAAGATGAAGACTCCGACTCCAGCTAGCTCCACGCCTGCTGCCAGTACAACCACAGGTAAGATCACTTGAAATGTTACTTGTTTTCTTGCCTTTACAATGTTATAGTCACCTGATTTTGGTGTAAGTTGTTTTTATTATGTTTATTTGTTCAGAACTTATTTCATATATCTCATGCCATGCTTTTTTCTCTCTCTGCATATCTCATATTGTTTTTAGTGGCTGCATCAACCACACCTGTACAACCCAGCAGCTTAAATCTGAAGGCACCGACAACAGTGGTAGCCCCACAGCTTCCTCCTGCCTCCCAGCCGCAGTCCTCCTCCACTGCTGTGGCGCAGCCCTCTGCCTTCACTCAGGTGCTGGGTCCGGTCTCCAAGGCTTCCAGCAGCGTCCCACCTGCAGCAGGCCTGTTTGGTCTGGCCACCCAGTTCAACAGCCCCTCTGCTTCTGCAGCCTCCAACCCAGTCACTGCTACCGCTGCCCTGGCCAGCAGCTCGGCGTCCGTCAGTAACACCAACCCTCTGCTGGTTTCAGGGTTCAAGCCCATCTTTGCTGTCGCCGCCACCACCTCCTCAGCCACCACAGCTTCAGAAAGCAAACCCCCTGTTCAAAATTTTAAGCCCATCTTTGGAGACCCTGCTGCATCTGCTGGGTTTGGACAGTCTCCATCCCTCACAACCACCACCACCCCAGCACCTACAGTCTCTTCAAGTAGTACATCCTCAATATTTGGTGGATCAACAAGCAGCACTACAGCTGCCCCCTCTGTTTTCCCTGGTTTGACCAACACCCTCACTGGCACACCCTCCACAGGCTCCATCACCACCACACAGCCTGCTGCACAGCCATCTGTGAAATCCCTCTTTGGAAACTGGTCTGCACCATCCACAACAAGCACCAGCTCAGGCTCAGTGCAGGCCCCAAACACAGGGAGCACCTTTCAGTTTGGAACTGCTACCACCACCACCGCAGCAGCAGCAGCACCTGCTCCAGTTGCTGCGACCACAGCCTCCAGCAAGGGCACCTTCGCATTTGGTGCCCCACAGCCAGAGCCTCAAGCTGCCACCCAGAAGGTATTTGCCTTTGGCCAGGCAGCACCCACCCAAAACGCAACCACTACTTCATTTGGAGGCTTTGCTATGGCCAACACAGCCTCCACCACTGCTGCCCCCACCACCCAGTCCACATTCGCATTTGGAAAGTCGGCATTTGAAGCGCCGGCAGCGCAGTCGACCTTCGGCTCCTCAGCAGCACCTCCAAAACCCTTCTCCTTTGGAGCCGGTGGAGCATCATCCACCCCCGCCACTAACCCCGCACCAGCTCCTTTCACTTTTGGGGCAACTGCTGCCACCACAGCAACCACCTTTGGGACCCCAGCCAAACCAGCATTTGGAGGAAGCGCTACTGGTTTTGCTTTTGGTGGCACCACCGCTCCTTCTGCTGCACCCACAGCTGCACCAAGCTTCGGTGCAGGAACTCAGACTCAGAGCTCCTCGACCTCGGGCACCTTCACATTTGGCAGCGCTGCCTCTCAGCCGGCTCCTTCCGGCCCTGCTCAGCCAGCAACCAGTGGATTTAATTTTGGTGGCGGCATGACAGTCCCCCAGTTTGGAACACCAGTTTCCAATAATCCTGCACCACAGATGGGAAGCTTCAACTTTGGAGCTGCTGCTACTGACAAACCAGCTTTTGGTAAGGAACAAAAACAGCTTGTGTTCTGTTTGTTTGTCTCTTAAACACAGTGAGATAATGATGGTGGCTTTTATTCAAACTTGAGGTTTGAATTTTGCAGACAACAAACACACAACAATAGAAAAGTTTGAACTATATTTAGGTTCTTGATTTATTACGCTCTGTTGCAGACTATTCACCTGTGTTTCCATTCTTTTGCAGTATAAAACATGAATGGTAGTTCAGTAAACTAGTCCAGATGATGGTCACAGAACAAAAAGGGGAAAGATTGTGCTACTTAGAATAACTTAGATGACTTTTCCTCATTCAAAAATAATAGAAATTTGAATCTCTTCATTATACACTGCACTGTATGTGTGCAGGTTTTCTATATTCACTGTACACTGACATTAACATCTTGGTCAGACTCTCATTCAGGTGTTGCCTCAGGAGCTACAGTAGAGTTTAGTGATTGTTTTTGTGGTTGAATTAAGTTATTTACTGTTTTCTCTGCAGGGACGTCGACTCCATCATTTGGCCAGAGTCCTGCTGCAGGTCCCATTCCCTTTGGAAGTCCTGGAACTCCAGTCCAAGGCTTCAACGCTGTTCCATTTGGTACGTCATTCATGCTGTTTCCTTGAAAGATGTGGTCACGCCCAGCTGGTTCCTGAGCAACCACAACTATTAAAGTCGTCCTACAAGTGGTTTTCCACATTATCACATAGTGGTATAAAAGAGATTGATGAACAGCTGCAGAGCTTCTCACTGTGGTTTCCATTGCTTGTACTGTTTCTCCTTGCAAAATAGACAATGGATCCACTGACTAAAGTATGCCATCTTCTTTTTTTAACCAGTATAAACGAAGAATATGACAAATAAAGTCCTATTAACTTCGCTTAACTTCCCAATAAAGCTTCCCTCTGGCTCTCTGTGGAAGCTGCAGCAGCTGCAAGTGTTTGGTTTGCCTCACACACTCTGATGCAGCTGAAAACAATCTGTGAAAAGTAAAATGAAGCAGCCATATCCTTGTTAATTGCAAGTATCCACAGCTTGGTTCTGTCAGTGCTTTTTAAATTGACTAAATTAGGCTTGTGGATTAGCAGCATAACATTGAATGAATGTTTTAAGGCTGTGGTAAATACTGTTTCCTCATTTGTTTGTCTCTCTTCTGTGTTATCTGAGGAGCTCTCCATTTGAAGTGTTGTTTTATGGGTCACTGTAAAAGTAAGACAGTCTACAAAGTTTTACACAGACACCTTGAAACACTAGCTGCTGTGAAACAGTGAGAAGAGTGACACTAGCACCATCTTCGCACTCACATGGTCAGCTATGGTGGTAACTAACAAACAGGCGAGGCTGTGTCACCACTTACTGTATTGCCATCCAGTGGAATCAGCACTGCTGTACAGACACTCTGCACAAGTACATCTGACCCTTAGCAAAACAAACTACACTGTGAATCATATGGTATAATTTTTTCCAGCTCCAGTGAAAAACATCAGAAAGGAATATTTTTAAAAAAGCAGAAAGGGTAGCATCCTCACTCATCTTTTCCTTCATCAACAGGATCTCCAGCAACGCCCTCCTTCTCTATCGGAGCCGGGTCAAAACCATCTGGAGCACGTCAGAGGCTGCAGGCACGAAGGCAACACAACAGGAAGAAGTAACCTGCTACATGTGTCCAACGCCGCTTTCAGAGGACTTCAGCTGTTGCTGCTATGGCTAATCTGGCTAATTGCTCTGTTCTAAGCAAATAAACCATCCCCCAATCAGGCCGCCACTATGCCCTCTGCTTCTTCCCCCTCCTCCAGTGGGATGTGCTGGCCCGAAGCATTGTGTTTTGCAGAGGAGTTAGAAAGAGCACACCAGCTTGCTGAGTTCACGCTGCCAGGATGACTACATTGACCCAGTGAGGGAATGTAGCAGCGAGGAGAGGGAATCCATAACAATGTACTATACTTGAAGAGAGAGAGAGAAAAAGACAATTGAATAGTTTGATTCTGAACAAAAGCATATCCAAAGTTCTTTTTCCTTTCACAGTACACGGACACTCCCATTGGTTCGTCTAAAGGAGAAAGTGGAGTCGGGCAGAGACATGGAGCCTCGGCTCAAACATTTATTTTTTTACGTGAAACGTTAACTGGTTTGTATGTTACCGAGTATTTGAGTACATTCTCTGAGTGAATCTGAATAGGGTGAAATGCACAGATAAGGTACACAACACTGCAGTGTAAATGTAAAGTTATGAGACGTTTGCATTTAAATTATTTTTTTAAATTGGCTCTCTGACCCTGTAGATGAGTGGTGTGTTTTCTGCACTTAAAGGGCAACTTAGTAAATGTCTTAATGTAGTTTGTGCAGACCCTCGTGTTCTTGTTTCATACTCTTTGTCATTACAAGCATTCCCAGAGTCCTCCTGTGGATGGCCTTTTGTTTTTTGGGGTTTTTTTTTTTTGTTGTTCTTTTTATAGTGATTGCCAACACTGATGTAATACGCAGGTCAGTATGTGATTAGGATGACTGCTCTTGACTTGTGCTGACAAACCAAAGCCAACTCTTCAACTTTCATGCCTGTGAAAAGAATCTGTGATCTCTGATCTGTAAACCCTGAGATGTGTGTGTTTGTGCCAGACTACCTCTCTTGACTCCCAGGCACTGAATTCTTGTTAATTCACTGAAAAATAGCAAATCAGACAGAAAATATTCAGTTTCTTTCAACTACTGTTAATACAAATGTACCGTTATAATAAACCATGACTTCTTAAAAAAACAAGTATTTCCACAGCAGCACATTATCCCCCCACCTCTGAAATATCACTGTTACAATACATTACACCCCAAAAACACCTGAGTTACTAAAAATACAGTCAGTTGAATTTTAACCCTTTATCTGCTCAGAAAGTCTCACACTGATGCAGCGAGTTTTGTTTTGATTTACTGTTTCTTACTTTCACCATGATATGAAGATTTTAATTTTTTTTTTGTCAAGCAAACAGTATATCCATTGATGTCAGCTCTTTTATCCGATGATCTCTGTTCTCAGTAATAACCACCTCTTCTTGTGAAAAGTGAGCAGTATCTGATGCAGTTTTTTGATGGTCAATTTTGAATTAATAAAAACTGAGTTTTGGATGTGAATGTTAAAATAAGAACACATTGAACCCTCTCCAAGGTTTTCTTCTGCTTTTCTCCCTTGAGACCATGTGACGGTCCAGTCCAACAGTGTCATAACTCATGTTATATATTATATACAAGAAGTCAACTATGGTTTGAACTGGTTTATTGTGAACAAATTCTAAGTACAATAATACTGTGCTTTTTGTTACTCTTACATTTTTGTGGAGAATGAATCAAAGGGTCTACAATGCAAAGAAAGGTAAACTGTAATATCAGCTAAATGTTTTTTCCAAATTTTCAACAATTATTTTTTTGTTTTCTGGGATTTCTCTGGCATTGCTTTATTAACTTAATCTATAGTCAGGCCTTCCATTTGATTTATACTGACAGGAACACACACTATTTATGCTGTAGTGTATGGACTTCTCCAAGCTAATGTCCTCAATTGATGAAGAGGGAAAGATATGTGCGCATCACCAGGTATAATGTTCTTAACATGAACTCTAACAATAAATATAGAGTACTTTTCTTTACTGTTAGTTGAACAAATGCTAATTTAACAGTTTTTTTATGGACTGAACAGTTGTTACATGCAGGTTCACAGTGACCATCAGCCCTTGTACTTTCATTACTTAAAAAAAGGTAAGCTACTAAATACTTCACTAGAAAACATGCTGGTCTGATAAAATTATTTGAACTTCTTCAGGAGATTTCAACCATATCTCCGTTAGAAATAAATGTTCTTATTATGGCTGCTCACAGTAGATTGGAAGCTACACTTTAAAAAGAAAATGAAATAGTTGAAACTAGTAACACTGTGACCAACTATACTGGTAAAAATGGTAATTTGAATTAGAAATGTATTACACTGATTGAGGTAATTTACCTGAAGAAAAAGGCTTTTACTGTAGATGAAGTATAGGTAAGTAATCTTGGATTTCAGTCAAGCATACTTACTCGTAATTAAGCCCTTTTACATTGAGGTATTTGTATATTTACTTGAATAAATGATCTGAATATTTATTCCAGTCACCACTCTTAAAGAAACTGTATGCAACAACTTTACCCTCCAGTCCAGTAGGTGGCGCTAAAGAACACAATCTCAGTTAATGTCGCATTCACGGAATGTTGGCAGAATGGGAAAAATACAAGCATCACTTAATTTTAATTCACTCCCTGTGTTAACTATGTAGGCACAATAAATACATAGCCCATATCCACTACTTTTGTGCTACGTATCTGTAGTATTAATTACTAACATAAACAGAGGCAAACACGGTGTATAGCACGTGTGGTACTAGCTTAATAGATTGCATTAGTTTAAATCAAAAATTTGATTTTAATGCTGTACCAGCAATTTGTTTACTTTCTCTGTAGGTCTTACATCGTCAGAAGAATATGAGTTACCAATCGCAGTTTGACGACTTTAATTTTTAGAGTTTTTCATTTTACGACTTACATTACAGGATTGCAACGCAGCATTAGACCAAGAATACGTTTGCGCATGCGCAATGCCCCAGTAGTGAGAGGTAATCAAATAGACGTTAGTTGTGTAAAATACGTGGCAGAAAGATTTCGACATGGAGGTAGCCGCTCTGGTCGCCTTGACTTTATTATTGGGTGCACTGGTTATTTTAGTCGCATTAGCGGTGGGCAGACGGAAAGAAGAAATAAGAGAAGAAACAGAGCAGGCAGCGGAGTTTGCCGGTAAGAGCCACACTAGCTAACTAGTAACTCTAGCTAGCTGCTGCTGCAGCGGTGGCTTCTGGGAGATCAGCCAAGCAGCACCACTGTCATAACGTCTCCTGTATATGCATTCATTCATTCATTCATTGTATACTAAGGAGAAACATGTGACTGCGATGTCCACTACTCCTTCATACACACATGGACGCACGAAGCTGGAGACAGACGCTAAACCAACTTTTGAGTCGCCTGTTATATTAACAGACCAATCAGATCACTTCTTTCTGAGTCATCGCTTGTTTTTATACTGTATTGGTTTTAAAGATTCATACCGATAACATAAAAGCTGTAAGTCAACTGTCAACACATATTGAATATGAAACGTCTCTGTGTGTTTAGAAAGAAATAGCTGAGTGGGGCATTAGTTGATTTACTTTTAGTAACAACTGGCAAATTGTTTCTTCACAATTTCAACAACAGGTGTTATAGTCATATTAAGAACTGCATTTTAAAAATACAACCTCACCCACTGTTGTACACCTGTATTTGGTAGTTTTATTTTTGGTCAACTGTATAACACGTCAGCCACTCCTTGTAAGAACCTTTGCCCTGTCGTCATAGCAGGAGGTTGGATAAAAGGTGCTGCAAGTTCATCCCCTGCTCTGTGTTGTGTGTTGTATACCTTCTATAACAATGACAAATGCAGTCTTTTTGAGATTTCATTCAGCTGTATTTGCCATGAAAATGTTTCTCACCGCCTTTTGTTTGTCTTTCAGCTGAAAGCAATGCTGTGAAGGGGCCTGCATCAAAGAAACAGAAACAGGAGAAGCAACGCAGTCGCAAAGATAAACCTGTGCAGCACACTTTCAGCCATCCACTGCTGGCATCTTCACTGAAGGTAAACTGGAAAACTCACACATTACACATAGTAGGAACTGGATGTTAAAGGACAGGTCTATAGGTGCACACACCTTAGAGGGTCAAAATGGCCATGTTTGGGGTTAATGTCTTTATTTTGTTTACTGTCATAGATATTAATGGGTTGGAGAGAATAATACAAACATCTCTCAGGATTACAATTCAACTGCAATATTGTTAACATCCAGACCTTCATCAAAATGTGACCTTTATGTTGCTGTTTTATTATAATGCATGAGTTGTAACTGGATTGTCTGGATTGAACTGGTTAACTGGATTGAAGTTATTTTTAAAGATTTAAATCTTTAACAAAACTTTATGTATCTTCTCTGAAACTTTTTTCCCCCAACATACTTGGATTTGTGTTCATGTGATTTCAGGGTCACAGTGGGAATGTGACATGCCTTGATTTCAGCAGTAACGGGAAATACCTGGCGTCCTGTGCTGACGACCGCACTGTGCGGATCTGGAGCACCAAAGACTTTCTGGACCGGGAGCACAAGTGTCTGAGAGCCAATGTAGAGCTAGATCACGCTACTCTGGTCCGCTTCAGCCCAGACTCGAGGTCTCTTCCTCTCTCTTACTAAACTCTCTGATATAAGAGACTTGCTGTAGCTCAATAATCTGAACAAGAAGTGTAAGGTTAACATAGACCTAGTGTAAATTTGACTTAAACCCTTAAACAAGCTCCTCCAGATTAGAGAAAGTTGAGTGAAGTGATAGCACCATTACCTCTTGTGAATTTGCCAAAGATATTAAAAAAACATTGAGTTAGCTACTGTGTTTTTAGAAGTAGCAGTTTGATGAGGGCTTTTTAGTTTGGTTTGCTGTCCTAATTAAAAGAAATCTAAGACCTAAATATTTTTCAAGCTCGAGACATAGGTATTTATTTCTCTGCAAACAATCCACTTGAATAACTTATGCTGTTTTTGTTGTGTTTTGATTTGTTGCATTGTTGTTTCTTTGATGCTTTTCTAACTTGTTAGTGCTTTGAGGCTATCTTCCCAACCTGGATGTTGCATTTTGGCCTATAATTTTCTAATGCAGTCTCTGTTTTAATCTACTCAGCCCACACCAATAACCTGCATAACCAGAGCAACAACTTGAATCTGTTACTGTAATTTCACTGAGTCGCTCCTTTTTGCTGCAGGGCGTTTATCACCTGGTTGGCCAATGGAGATGCCATTAGAATCTTCAAGATGATCAAGAAGGATGACGGCACTTTGAGCTTCAAAGCTTCTTCTGAGGATTTCCCACAGAAACACAAGGCCCCCATTCTCAACATTGGCATCGCAGAGACAGGTACAGAAAACGTGAATATCTTTTAGTCACATCTTAATGTGAAGTTAATATGGTGTGTTCAAGTCTGTAACGCACAAACATGCAGCAAGCATTTGTTTTTATCAGCAGGTAGAGACAAGAAGTCGGCCTGCTGGCAGTGTAGCTTTGTTTTCAACATTAATTAAAAATATTTTTAAAGAATTAGCAATCCACCTATAGTAGTGACAGTATAGGTACTCATAAATGAAGCTGTACTCAAGTTGTAGCAGCCAGGAAAGTCATGTTTGGCCAATGAAAATCAAGATGTCTGTGACTGATGTCCATGTCTGTTTGATTCTCAAGGTGACAGTTTCACATCAGCAACATCAGCTTGGTGTGATTAGAGATATTTTCTAATACTTTGTCAACTAGCTTTTAGACTGATTCTGTGTTTCTTCTCTGCAGGGAAGTTCATCATGAGTGGCTCCACCGACACCAGCATCCACATCTGGGATCTGAAAGGAGAGGTACTGGCCTCTATCAACACTAACCAGATGACCAATTCTTATGTTTCCATCTCCCCCTGTGGCAGGTCAGTCCCACTCCTCCATCACTTCAAATCTTGCATTTGAAAAATCAAACGAGGGAGCTCTGTAATATTTATAGTGCTTAGAAAATATAAAATGTATCAACATGACAAACTCAGAATTTAAATTCTATGCAACTCAGGTGGAGCTGTAATTGTGTGTTGTTGTGTCTCTGTGCTCAGGTTTGTCGCATCCTGTGGCTTCACTCCTGATGTGAAGGTGTGGGAGGTTTGCTTTGGGAAAGGAGGAGAGTTTAAAGAGGTGGCACGAGCTTTTGACCTGAAAGGCCACTCTGCAGGAGTTCACGCATTCGCCTTTTCCAATGACTCTCACAGGTAGTTTACGCTTTCAGAGCCAGAGAGGTGGCTCACACTGTTCTGGGTTTAAATTGATAGTGTGGTTATTTAGGAAATATACGTTTGCTTTCTTGCAAACAGATGAGAAGATTGATAAGAACCACATCAAACACTTGCATAAAATCGATTTTCTTTTGATCCTCAGAATGGTGACTGTCTCCAAGGACGGCACGTGGAAGCTGTGGAACACGGATGTGGAGTACAAAAAGCAGCAGGATCCATACCTCCTGAGGACAGTTCCCTGCACTTCGTCTGAAGGCAGCCGGGTGGCGCTGTCTCCAGACGGTCGGGTGGTGGCAATCAGTGATGGCTGTAATGTGGCTATGTATAACGCTGCCAGTGGCGAGTTGGAGGAGGAGCTGCATGGCGTCCACAGCGTGGAGATCACCGACCTTAGATTTGACATTAACGGACGCTTCTTGGTGTGCAGTGGTGACAAGGCTATCCGAGTGTTTCACAACGCCCCGGGCTACCGGGCAGCCATCAGAGACATGCAGGACATGCTGAAGAAGGCCCAAAATGAGGCCATGAAGCAGAGACTGCAGCAGCAGATCAAAGAGGCTCAGAGCGCCCTGGACACTGTGCTCGCTGCTTCCGCCGAGTGAAAGAACAACGCTGTGATTGTGATCATGTTTGACTCTGACTGCTAATGGTTTTTGCAACGTGTCAACTCTTCCTCCACCACGTAATGATCCGGACAATGTTGCATGTGGTTTTAATAAAGATTATCTTTTTATGGAAAGATTATATACTCTAATTTTGTCTACTGATGTCTTGTGTGTGATCTCTGCTGTGGCTTTATTTCATTTGTTTAAGTTTGAATTCTGTTTTCTTTGGCAACTTGAGACACAATGCTGAAAATGTCCTACAGTTATGTATGGAAGCTTTCTGTCATTCACAAAAATTGGAAAAGGAAACTGGGCAAAATGTTTATTAAATTTACCTGTAGATTTTTTTACACTATATATTTTAACATGCCACGCCATAGTAAGAACCGCAAAATGTAAATAATAAAGATAATGATGGCTGAATTCTATTTAGCAGCTTCAGCTTAAAGTCCTTATGGTTTCTTGACACTATGAACTAATAAGGTTCATATTTGATGAGTGTAATGTGCCCAACAAGAACAATAAAACTAACGAGTGAGTGACACCAGTCAGCAGTATCAGTGAAAACTCCTCTGGGTGTTGTCAAAACAAATCAGAAAAGTAACTTTAGACTCCACAACTGCAAGTCTGAGCTGCCCTTTCTGTTTCACTGAAGTTATATTTGATCCTCTCAGATAGAAAATCTTTCTTTTTCCAGAAATGCAGCTCAGATATCTGGAGTTTCCTTTAATCACCACCAAAATATCTGAATTGTTAGTTTGATAATAGAGAAGATTTTTGATGCCAAGATAAGATAAGATAACTTTATTGGTCCTTTGCTGGAAATATTTTTGTTCCAGCAGCAATAGTAAAACATGTACGAATACATGTATAAAGAGAAATATAAAAAAATAAATAAATAAAAAATAACCACATATATACAGAACTATGTACACGTTTCAATTATACATGCATGAATACAGTCGTGTAAAACAATTATTATCATTAGTGGTGGTGGTGGTAATAATACTAGATTTGCATTGATCAATAAAGTTATTTAGTATTTAAAAAAAACAGACCTCAGTAACCTGGAAGTAGTTCCTGTGAGCGCTGCACGTTTTCCTCGTGTAGCAGCCTGAGCATGCGCAGTGGTAGCGGCAGGCAGAGGAGATGTCTGTAGAGATGGTGGAGGTCTCTGTGAAAGCAGCGGAGCCGCTCCGGCCCACCGGGATCCTCCAACAGAACCGGGTCTTCCTTGACTTCTTCTGGGACTTGGCCAAACCGGACCAGGAGGTCCGGCTGAAGGCGGTGGAGAACCTGATCCAGTACCTGAAGACAGAAAACAAGGTGAGACTGTCAGTCAGGGGCTGAGTAGTAACAAACCAGCATGGTCCTGCTGCATGTGTACTCACAAGTTTTACTAATGTAGTACAGATATTTTTACTAGCTGTAATGGAAGAAGTATTCAGATAGAAATGTCAAAAAATCTTTTATAACAAATAAATCTCCTGCTTTTTCTTTATTTAAATATAAATGCTCTAATAATATTGTCATTCTATGTACTTAAAGTATCAAGAGTTCACACTGGTCCTGTTGTTGTTTTATTACTATAATATTACCAATATTATTAATGCAGCTTGTAAGTAGTATTCACCTCTTGTATTTAAATAATTTTAAAGCTCTGTATACCTTTGCTAATGTAAAGTAGCAGACATTAGTATATTCGACATTGTATTGTTATTATTGATTTATTACTGAAGTACATGTAGCATTGACTATCATAGTACAATGAGTTGCAATACTACACAACGTTTTATTAACTTGTCATAATGTTTGTGATTTCATGCCAATACTAAGAAATCTACACAACAATTCTATAAAAATGTAAAGTAGCAACCAAGGTGGTCAAATGAAAATTGAAAATATTGCTTTTTTACAGATGATTTAATAATAAATGACACTTTCACCTATATGGCAATGAGGCATCCCCACTGACTATATAGATGTATAAAACAGGGATAACTCACAGACATATATATTTTTAGAAACCTATACTTAAATATGGGAAGGCAATGCTGGCATAGAGAAAGGATGAAAACAGGAATATGTTTTGTTACAAGTTAATGAAAGCAAATAGCTAATAAATTGTTTACAAAATGTTTAAAAATCGGCACAAAAATTGTTAAATAAGAAAAAAAAAATTGAAATTTAAACAGTAAATGGGGAAAACATAGTGTCATTTTATCCCAGATATATTAGAAAAAAGCAATGATATTATTTCCCATACTAATTATATGTGCTTGATTTTGCAGTTCTGCAGTATGTGTATGGAAAATAAAAGTGGTTGAAGTAGTTGTGTATCATGACACACTGTTCTCTGTGTGTCTGCAGGCAGATGAGTTGGAATACACCTTTAAAAGGCTGGTGGATGGACTGGCTCACACACGAGAGGCCGCCAGACCTGGATTCAGCCTCGCTCTGGGACATGTAAGTGGACGACTGAAGCAGTATAACCAATCTATTATGTTTCAGATTTCAACTCAAAGATCCACAGTTTTTCCAGGACTTTCAAACACATCATAGTCTCCATCAGCTTTTACAACAGGCTAATAATTTACAATACAGAAACATAAAGGGATGTAAGTATCTCTTTATTTTCCAACACTATAATGTCTTTCTCAGTACATATAATGCTATGATTTGACTTGTCTCACACATACACACTGATAATTGACATTTTTGTGTGTTTTAAGTCTTCACTTTCATTTGTAACCATGGTGTTTTATGATGAGTCTGGATCTGCTCTGATATTAGTGTAAAGAAAAGGCTCTGCAATACCTGAGCCAAGCAGTATAAACTGAACACGTATTGGCTGAAGCATGATGTGAGTTTTTCTTTTTCAGGTCTTGAGTGCTTTTGAAGACGTCTCCCTGCAGAGTATACTCGACAGAATCAAAGAAAAGCACAGCTTGCAGATGGTCAAAAAGGTGAGTTTTTCGGTGTTTTGGTCTTTTTCAGCCTCAGAGTTTTTATGAAGGATATGTTTGAACATCAGGCTCTTCTCTCTTTTCTCAGAAACTCGCCAGAAATGCCATGTTTGGAAACTTGTTTGGCGTCCTCGCCCTTCATCAGTCCGGTCGCCTCGTGAAAGTAAGTTGTCACATCATTCATCTTTCTTAAAGGTTGTTTCCACTTTGTGTAACAGACTGCTGAAGCTTCATATTAGCATCAAGAGTGAATAAGCCTGATGTGGATTGATTGAACTCAATATTTCATACCTTTGATGTGGATTGATTGAACTCAATATTTCTTACCTTTTCTTCTTTAAGAGGCAAACTTGAGCTTATCATTCACAGATAAAGAAAACAAACATACAGGAGAGGTCCAGGACTGTCAGTGGTTTAGAAGGTTGTTGTCTCTGAGTTTTCTCTCGTGTCTCTGCAGGAGCCACATGTGGTGTTGGGATGTGTGCAGGTCCTCCAGAACCTCAGCCAGCACAAACAACACCTGAAGGACCTGCCCAACAAGACAATGATGGACATCCTCACTGAGGTACAGCTGCTGCCCAGTTACATCTGTAGTAATACGTTGCTATAATCCATTCATTTTTTCTAAAACTAATGTACACAATGTCATTGTGTCTGTCAGATACCGGAGGAGGTGTTTGAGGAGGTTCTGCTGGGCGCTCTGCAGACTGACCTGGAATCAGCCTTCAGGACTCCAGAGCAGCTGCAGCTGCTGCTGGTTGCACTGCAGCGCTTCCCACAGACTCTCAAACCCAAGAAACTGAAGAAGCTGCTGGGCTCCTCCACCATCATCAACGCTGACAACATCCCTAAGTAAGAGCTTGGTGATCAGCTGATTGGGGTTTCGTTTTAGGATTCCCCTCCATCTCTCACCTACACAGACACTAGTCAGCTCATAGTTACATAAGTTTACCCATACTCTGCTGGTTAGCTAGCATGAGCTCCTATACATGTAAATACTAGTTCTGTGAAAAGAATCTGCATCAGTACCCCTGCCTATGTTTCCTGATTAGCAGCTTCTGTGTTAAAAATTACACCTGATGTCTGACAGGTTGACAGAGGTGTTGAAGATGGCGGCCCGCTCAGTGAAAAAGGAGAACATCCTCCCAGCGGTGGTCCTGGACCTCCTGAAGCTCTCCCTGAAAGAAGACAGCTTCCAACTATTCTGGAATAAAGCCATCGTTGACGGCATGTTGAAGGAGCAGCCCGGCCCGGCTCAGTGAGTCCTTTCATCGAGGGAAAGCAGCAAGAGGCTGAGAAATGTTAAATCTCAAAATAGAGATGCAGCTGCAGAGAAAACCTGCAGCCTGTTGCACAGTGACTCTAAATTGTTTTGTAAAGCTGTGTTGTCATATAGACAAAATAGTTAATTCTATCATATAACTACCGTAGTAGTATAAGTACCATAGTTCACTTGCAATAATTACATCATATCAGATGTAGAGTTGGGAGTAGAGCAGGGAGTTTAGTGTAAAAATAGATTTCTACAATCCAGCAGTTAATGTTGATTTTACAACAGATACAACAGGTTGTATGCTTCAATTTTATAGAGTAACTGTTAAATGTGTCGGCTCTAATTAAGTGATATGACTGTATAACAGTGCACTGTCTCTGAGTGGTAAGAAAAATACATTCATGCTGATTTAGGTTTTATGGGTAGAAACCAATATACTAAATCACTGGCAGTGTCTCTGCCATTTATGGAAGTATCTGCAGGATTTATTCTTCCTTTCACTTTAATTGCTCACTGACTATATGTTACATTTTATACCATCCAGTCCTTCTTCCAGGTAATTACATTCTGCTAATGTATCTCCTGCTGTTGTCTGTCTGTGTTCAGTTATCTGAGCTTTCGTCTGCTGGGCAGCGCTCTGCCTCTGCTGTCAGTAGCCCAGCTGAAGGAGGTGTTGTCGGGGGAGGTGATGATGCACTACGGGGAGCACGTGGTGTCTGCTCAGGTCAGTGTCGCCGTCTGGTTGACTGAAAACAGCAGGCCTCTTTAACAGGGATAACAGTATCTGCACATGCTTTGAAATAAAATTATAACCGCCTTTTGTTTTCCTAGCGACAAGTGATGAGTTAATTATACCATCAAGTCTCAGACAGTGATCTTAATTTCCTGTTCCACAGTTAATCTAAACTCAGAAGGTGTTTCATGTGCGTGCGTTGTCTTGATCAGTTCAGTCCAGTGTTCATTTCTATTGTAATCATCCAGCAGACTGCTGAAAATCAGCTGTCATGTCTCCACAGTTTTCTATCAAATAAAGTATGAAAGCTTTGTAGAACTGTTTTGGAAATCAGACAGTAGATTTACTATTAATAGATCTATAGCTGCATTAGTTCTTGGTTGCTTCAGTATGATTTCCTCCAGGTATTGTGTCCAGACAGCAGCAGCTAATATGAAATGCATCCATCATTTCTTTCTCTCAGAAACCAGACCGCTTCAAGCTGGCCCCAGAGATGGACGTCTTTGTGTCAGACTTCATGCAGGGTTGTCAGGACTCTGAGAAACAGCTGGCAGTGATGGTGGCATTCTCCTCATTGAGCAACCAGGGTTACCCTGTGGTGCCGTCTGTGTGGAAGGTGGTGCAGCACCTGCAGCCTTCAGCTCTGCAGAGCTACGTGGAGTGGTTGAAGACCATGTTTCTGCAGCCTCAGATGGACAAGCTGCTGGACTTCAGCACTCGCAAGCAGAAAGACAATCAGGAAGGACAGAAGCAGTGAGTGCATACGCCTGTTGTGTTTATCTGTGACAGTTTCAGCCATGATCCTGTCCGGTCTGGTGACAGTGAACAGGACGGCACATGTAATGAAACTGGATCAATTCAACTGCTGATTTTCCTTCATTAGGAAGGAGAGCCCTGTTTTCCGCCTGAGGAAGTGGATTGCATCTCGGCTCACTTCAATCATTGACAACCACCAGGTGAAGAAGCAGGAGGATCTCATCATGGATGTGGCCAGGTGAGACCTCACTTTGCGTGATCAACATGAAAATCTCTGTGTGAGATGGGGAAGAAAAAAGCCATGAGCTGATGTTGTGTTGTTTCTTTTCCAGGTTTGTCTTTTTCCACGCTTTCTTCAGCACCAAGAAGGCCTCACCCGACATCGCAGAGACGAAGGAGAAGCTTTCTGTTCCACTGGATGATAAAACAAAAGGAGTGCTCGTCAGTTCCTTCTTTGGGTGAGAAATTTAATATTTTCTTACACATTAGAAACTGATTAGAGCCAGTGTGCCTAATTTCTCCCAGTCAGATGTCGTCTTCACAGTCGGAGCAGAATTCTGTTTTGTCCAAAGACCAAAAGGCTGTTCAGGTGTCCTGTGACATATGACGTATGCTGTAGCACTAATTTCTGTCTGTCCACCATCCAGACTCCTTCTGTCAATGCACCACCTGCCGCTCGCCGAAGACTCGACAGAAGGAGCAGCTGTCAACCAGAAGCGAGTGCTGGGGGTAACAGCTGATGGCACCATGTGGATCTATCACCTGGTCCAATACGCACAAGTCCTGCTTAGCCAGCCAAAATATGTCCAGAGCAGCCAACCCTTCAGCCCTGAGCAGAGACAGGCCTGGGACAGGTAGGACAACAGGATCTCTGATTTCTGTAGTTTTGACCATCGGTTGTATAATGTGATACATTTGTCTTCACTTCGGGGTCAGACCAGTAATATACACTGACTGTGTGTGTGCAGGATTGTTCTGATTATAGATTTGTTTTCTATTAGCATGCTAGAGTCGGTGGCAGATCTGAGGAAGAAAACAAAGAAAGGTCCGACAGTAGAGAGCAGCGCCTTCCAGCAGCTCTTCCTATTGGTCGGCATGCACCTCTTCAAGGTACATTATACTGTCTCACTGCTGTTAGTGGGAAATTTCAGTCTTGATGTTAGAGTGAGATAATGCTGTTGTGCTCATAAATGTATTTCTCCTGAAGGCCCCTGAAGAGCTGCTGGACATCATGAAAGATCTGCAGAGCTGTGTGGACAAAGCTCAGGAGAAGAAAGCCAAGAAGAAGAAGAAAAAACAAGGTGAGGCCTTGTACATCATGATGCTGTTTGATGATGACGATGCTGCTGCTGCTGGTTGAAGAAGATCAATAACACTCTGATGTCTGTGTGTTAAGTATCTAAGTGGAGCCAGGAGGTGATTAGTTTCCTACTGCTTCAAAGACTTGAAGCAGTAGGAAACAGGGTGCCTGGCTTCACCCAGAGTTAAAAAAAACCTGCCTCTCAGCACCTCTGGCAATCACAAACTGACACGCACCAGGTTTATTTAAAATGCACAGACATCGTTAGGTCTCAAAAAATTAGATCTAAGCCTGTGCTGTTTTATTAAAATGCATGAATGTGTTGGATGTTCGCTGAATCAGCCACAGAGCAGGACGAGGAGCCTGAGTGGGTGGAGGTGATGGTGGACATCTTGTTGTCCCTGCTCTCCCAACCGAGCCGACACATCAGGCAGGTCTGCAAAACGGTCTTCTCATCCATCTGCCCCCATGTGACTGCAGGAGCGCTCACCGCCATCTTAGATGTAAGTAACTCATACAAGGTCCTTCATTGTCCAAAGTAACTGAAGTGAAGTTACAAATGTAGACCTGTAATGTCATCTTGGGCTCTGTGCAGGTTTTGGACAGTGATAACGACGAGGACAGCGCTGTGGTCGTCACTGATGACACAAAGAAACAAACGGAGGAAGATGACGATGAGGAGATGGAGGTAAGTTCTGGCCATCACCTTATTGTCTGTAGTTCATGTGTTGTGTGATTTGGTTTATATTTACTGATTACTCTTGGTGCTGATATTCTAAACAATGTGGTTTGCATCTGCCAGGATGAAAAGTCTGACGAATCAGATGACGACTCAGATGAGGATGCAGAAGATGAAGCAATGGAGGAGGATGAGGAGGAAGAAGAAGAAGAGGAGGAGGAGGAAGAAGAAGAGGAGATGGACGGTGCAGAAGTGGATCAAAGTTTCCGCTTGGAGCTGATGAAGGTCCTTCATCAGAAGAAGGCTCTGGTGGGTGTTCAGGCTTTCACCACAATCTGTTTTTGCTGTACTGTTTTTAAATTAATACCTCAAAGGCAAAGAAGTTACTGAGCCCCTCTGAAGGCACCCTGCAGTCATAGCTTTAGCAGTCTCTTCACTTTTCATTTAGCATCATCCTCTGAGCAAAAAAAAAAAAAAAAGCAATTCTTTAATTTAATAAAAAATGTGCCACTACGCCAAACCACAGCATCACAGAGCTGCTGCTGGGGCTGGAAAGTCTTGTCTTGTTTCTACAGAAATGTGACATTTTTGTAAATGTGTGTTGCTGTCAACTGTCTTCTCTTTAGTCAAATCTCAACCTATATTTAAAGTATTTTCAGAGCACTGCTTTGTTCTGCACCATCACTCATGCATTTGATCCATCACTATTTTAACACTGCTGCACTGATTTAGTTTGTGTAGTGAACAGAACAGAAACAGAAGAACAGAGTCCAGGCCACAGCAAACTCTACGGAGCAGAGTTACAATGTCACATATGCATATTCAGGCCCCAGAGGAGGACGGCAGCAGTGATGAAGATATGGATGATGACGCCATGATGGAGCTGGATAAGAGTCTGTCAGCGCTGTTCACAGAGCAGAAGAAAAAGATGCAGGCCAAGAAGGGCGAGAAGACAAAACTGCAGAAAGAGAGGACGCTTGTCCGAGACTTTAAGATCAAGGTACTTCATCTTTGGTTTTCTAAGGTGCTTTTAAATACTCTTTCTATCCATGAAATGTTTATGCTGGCTTACCATAGTGCAACAAGAAGAGAGGCAGGAGGAGGCTGATAGCCTGCTTCCATCAAAATTTAAAATATAAATCTTTGTTTGTGCCGCTGTAGGTGTTGGACCTGGTGGAAGTGTTTGTGGCCCGGCAGGCCGGCAGCCCTCTTGTACTCGGTTTGGTGGAGCCTCTGCTTAACATCATTGACAAAGGAATGAGCTCCACCAGCGTCCAGCAGGAGCAGGACTTCCTCCGCCGAGCTGCAGATATCTTCAGGTAAAAACACCTCTGCTGTGGACTGAGGTTTCTCACAGCATCTATCACTGGGTCAGTGTTTGTTCTCCTGATCCTTGATGTTTCTTTTATTTAGTTTATTTTTATCACCTCCCAAACATTGCTTACATAGATTTTCTTTGGGTTATGTACTTTAGATTTTCAAATTAAAAGCTGGTTTTCAGTTGTTTTGAATTTAAACAGAACAAACCAAGTTAGACACAATATTCACTACTCATACCTTTAGGTCATTTTAATGTTCTCAACCCACCTTGTGCACAAAATAGTAGATGATGCATATTCCTGAAATTAAACAGACAAACACATGTGTAGAGTCTGGTCCAGGCTGGGTCTTTAATCCAAGAAATGAAATCAGTCTTTGTAAAGGCATTTATTTTGTCTCCCTTTGAGTTCAGTGCATATTTTATATGATGTTTCTCTTTCTTTAGGAACCAGTTGTGTAGGTCCAAGGTTTACTGCAAGACTGCTGGTGACAGACAGGGGGAGCTCCATGACCTGCTGGACAAACTGATGACTAAAGCCCAGAAGCTTTCCGACTCCTCAGTCTCCCTCTACTACTTCAGGTACAACAGAAACTGATGCTTCACTTTCTCCCACACTGCAATATTTGTGAGTGTGTGACAGAGCAGAAGAGGAGCTAATGAATGCTTGTTGATCCCATGTGGGGAAAGCAGAACGCTGATGTTGTGCTCCCCTTGCAGTGCTTCTCTGTATGTGGTGAAAGTGCTGCGAGGAACTCCTCCTGCTGAGACCAAAGAGGAGCAGGCCGCTGACAAAGCTGCAGCAGACGTATGTTCACACACACTGATTTTATTCTGTTTGATTTTAGTTGTCTTAACTGCCTCAAAGTGGAGGCTGCTGTGTTTACATCAGTGGGAAATAATCAGAAGAGAGTAAGAGCAGGAAATCAATTAGATAATAAAAAAATGTGTGTGGTGTGTTGTTACTCCAATTTTAACGAAAACGTGTCACACAGAGGACAGGTGCTGTTTGTCTTGTCACGGAGCATCAGGAGACAGATGGTTGTTAAAAACCTCCGTGGTGTGTGTGTGTTACCGTTTTACTTTCATCTCTTCAGTTGTGTCCAGCTTTGAACCAGATAAATTGTTCCTGAGTTTATACTGGGTCAGGAAGTGTCCTGGATAACTTGTTCCTCTTTTAGTCAAATTGTCTTTTTTACACAGATTTCTTCTCATTTTTACCCAAAATTGTAGATAATACTTCTTACATGTGGATATTTCCTGACATTTCTAGTCTTCTGTGATCGTAAATTGAATATTTTCTTAGGAACACCACTTAGGGAAACATAATAGAGAAGTACTCAATGTCACATATTGACCTCAAGGAGCTTTGTAATTTGTACAACATAGAATGTCCTCAGTTCTCAGAACTGTGAATTGGATAATCAAAAAATGATCAAGCAGGGAAAAAGTGAAAGAAACTTCAGGAAAAGGCCCTGAGGAGGGATCCATCTTCAAGAAGAGACAGACTTGCAATAGTTTTCAAACTTAACAACTGTTCTTTCTACTGCTATTTAAACATTAAATTTTCCACCTCAGTCTATAAGAAAAACATTTTGTTTCTGTGCAAAGTGAGAAAATGAATAAAAGCAGGTGGATGATCAATACCAGGACCCTGAAACTCAAGAAGCTAAATGGAATTCATCCATCACTAACTCTACTATTACTGTTATTATTTTTACCTGTGACATTAAAACAAAGTCCAAACCCTGAGGTCTGATCTTTTACTGTGCTTGTGTGCAGTTGAAGTTCATGGGGAATGTGGATGTGGATCGGGTCTCCACCATCTGCAGAGACGCTCTGAGCTCCTTCATGAGCAGGAGGAAGAGCCCCCTGACCACTCAGATGTTCATCGACTTGTTCACCAGATTCCCTGTGAGTATGACAACACATCTCAGTCAGAGTGCAGAAGTTAGTTAAGCCCCCCGACACTAAAGGAAAGTCTTGTAACTGACACTTGTGTGTTATTTCCAGGTTTTATGTGTGAACCTGTTGGATACAGCTGTGCAGCACATCACATCTGGAGTCAGAGAACATCAGCAGGTAAAGACTTTATGTTATTGGATGGTAAACATGAAAGGGAAATAAAACTGAAAGCTGGTGGGTGTTTTTGTGTGTACAGTCCCCATACTTAAGACATTTTTTAAAATTATTATTTTATTCAAAGTCCCACAAGCATGAATGATTACAACATACTTGGCTCAGTGCTTTCTGCTACAGTTATGTCTCAATTGATGCAGTGTTTCAGTCTTTGTTTGGTGTAGTGCCCTTAATAAACTCAAGCTGCTTCTGATGAGCTGAGATCTGTAGTTCTTGAATTATTGTGCCATATGGCTTGTTAGTATTTAAGGATAATGTCTGTGATATTCTATATTTATTGAACTATCAACAACTCCCATAAAAATATAAATCAACAGTGTTTTAGTACCTCTCTGACTTCTCCTACAGTTTTGAAGATATAAATCTTTAAAATCTGCTCACAAATGTATTATTTAAAATTTCAGCAAGGCTCAGTAATTCCCTAAGACATCTGCGTGTTCTGTTTTTGTTTGTTTGGTTTTATAAATTTCTCAAACAGAAATAAACAGTACAATTTTTAAGACTAATTTTTATTTTTTGCTACAGATTATGCCACATTAACTGAGTATTTACAACAGTAGGACAGTATACAGGGAATTTGTTCTTGGTAATGAAACATGTCACCCACCAACGAAAGTTATTTTAATTGTTTTTCGGTGACAATATGAGTGAGTTTTATGGAACAGATGCAGTACTTATTTGTCAAAACAGTTGATTGTTGACCCTACAATATCACTATTTTTTTCTTTACAATAAGAGTGTTACTAAGCACTGTTAAAATTAATATATTACCTGAAGTCTTGCACCCGTTTCAGTATCTAATCAGAGATCAATAAAGTATCTGATAAAATATTCTGATGTCTCCCAGACTTGTAAGAATATCATTGCATCATTTATCTAGAATAAGAAACAACACAGATTAAATCACATGTATAAACAGTAAAAGCACAGGTACAGCACTTCCATGTCACTGCTCTCTTTTATTTTGTTACAGAAAAGTTTACTACACTCTCTGCTGTCACTATTGTGCACTGTGCTACTTAAAGTATAACCTCCATACAGCTGCTCTGTGCACTTACTTGCTATAGTTTGGGTTAAAATGTCGCATGGGATCGGTCATAACTTGGATTCTAAGAGAGTTTTAACTCACTACCTAAACTAAACCAAAGCTCCCGTTGTGATTTTGTTCATGTGTGGACCTGGTCATTGATGTTACTTTATGTGTGTGTGTTTTAGGGCCAAGCGTGTGTGCTGGTGTTGCGGGCGATGCAGAGCAGGGAGGTTCAGAAGCTGATGAGCGGACCTCAGTGGACAGAGCTCTGTGAGAAGGTCTCAGGTCAGCTGGCAGCGGTGAGTGGACACAGCTCTCTGGATTTCTGTCTTGGGAAACATCACTGAACGGGGGAGTCATGTTGGTCGATTAGTTTAACATCTGAATTTTACCAAAAGGTTGTGCCTAAGGGTTAGTGCAGACCATAAACAGCTAAAAGGAGAGTGAATATTCAGATGTAAAGGAAATCTTTATTCACATACTTAGTTTAGGCTCTAATAGTTCTTGGTAAGGATGCATTAATCTGCCTTTTTCTCCATTTCCAAAACCCAAAGGTCCTTTTCCCCCCCAATTTACATTCTGTAAACTTCTCCTTGTGGAACTGATTGAAAGTCATATTTCTATGTGTATAATAGCATGAGGCTGTCATGTCTTCACTGTAAGTAGAGGCGTTCATTCACCAGCATGCTTTGGGGTTGTTCGCATTTTAATTATATTATTCTAGAAGGTTTATGAGATTGCATCGTGCTGTGATAAATGATGATTACAGCCACTGCTCCGCTCGCTGTCCTCTGCGTGTCCTCTGGAGAGCGGAGGGTGAAGACATGGCTAATTGCATGCATCTGCAGATCTTTCCCAAATCACCCCACCTCTCATTCTGGTTCTGTCCCCATCTCAGACTTAAACAGATCTAGAAAACAACATAACACCTTATTTGTTTCTTTGTTTTAACTTCTTTCTTTCTCTAAGCTTGCCATTAAGTGTAACATATAGTTGCACTGGTTTCTGGAGCTTCTCCTTCATTGAGCTTCATTTAACACGATAAAAGAAGCTGTTTTGTCCATTTCAGAAGGCCTTTCTGATAAAAACTGCAGACTTTAATTTAATATTAAACATACCCCCTGTTTAATATTTACAACCAATACATAACGCGTAATAAATGTTAGAACACCAACACATACTTGTAAGCAGATATATTTCTCTGTTTATGTATTTAACAACAACTGTAACTCCCCTTGTGGTCCCACTTTGCTGGACGCTGATAAATATTAAATGACAATATAGTGAATCGCGTGAATAAACACTTAAAATTATCCTAATAGCTGCTTAAAACTACATCACAGTGTGTTATAATCAATCTTTTGAGTGTTGTGTACTACAGCATGGGAGCAAGGGGAGGGTTGTTTAAGAAACAACTAAAAATTTCCAAATTAAACTTCAAAATTTACAGGGGAACTAATGATTTTGAGTTTAAAAAAGAAAAGAAAAGTCATTATGCTGTAAAATCATCTGTCTCCAGTTTATTCTTTTAATGAGATGTAGTTTAGATAATTATAATCTCGTGTCAGGATGAAAGAATAAACATTATCTGAACCAACATATAATATATATCCATTTATTTTCTTATTCTATGATAACATTTGCTAATCAAATTTATTGCAGTTTTTTGTTTTAAAGTTTTAACACTTCTAGACTTTTATTACCTTCATTGCAACACTATTTAAAGGAAAATTATATAATATAAATTAAGCTGCATTTATTTATTAGTACATGTAGCAAGTGTTGTTTATATATCAGGAATAGATGCATGTGTCACCACAGTAAATAAACAGCAGAGATGTTTAATTTCCATCACGCTGATTGGCTTAATAAGTCCAGTGTCAGTCCAGCAGATCTGATCAGTGTGTTCATACAAAGCCCCGCTGGACAACAAACACAGTAGTAATACTTATACAGTGAGTACAGAGGTAGATGATAAGAGCAGGATCAGCTGATAAAAGCAACATGAATAGCAGTCTGACCACAGTGTCTTCTTCTCTCAGAGTCTCCAGCAGGTCAGTCAAGTTGAGAGCAAAGTGGCGAAGGAGAAGGTGGTGAAAAACCTGGAGCTCTGTCTGTTCGTGGTGAAAAATGTCCACCAGCAGGTAGGTGGGCACAGAGTGTGGGAGAATTAAATCATCAGAGGGAACAGTTCATGTTGTTTGAGTCCAGACTCAGTCTCTGCCTCTGCTGTCTCCTCTGTGTAGAAGCTGTCAGTGGATCTGGAGCCTCTCCAGAAGGTCCTGCAGTCCCTAACCAGCGTCATCACTTTCAAGAAAACTGGCAAGATGGAAGACACCTACTGGGCTGTGATGAAGCACTTTGGAGTGATGTGAGTTACTGTGGTTTCTACAACAGCACCTCTTAAATTCTTCTTGAGGTGATTCACCTGCAGAAACCAGACTGGTGGGAGAAATCAGGTTCCTGCTGAATCCTTCTGGACATGCAGCAAGTCAGTAATCAGATTTGTCTCCCACATACATCTGGTACCATGGGTCACTTATATTAACTTGAATTAGGGAACATTAAAGATAGATTATTTTTTTCTTCTGTGAAGTGTCATCCATAGGTGCTAGGACTTAGAAACCATAAGCCCTCCATGCATAAGTATGTGTTGTTAACCTGTGGACCATTGTCTAATAGTTATCAACATAAGAAAGGGCTCAGTCCAGGACACTGGTGCCATGACTCCACTCCTTGATTTTGTTTTTTCAAGAGCATTAGGACTGTGACAGGGAAGACAGGTACAGTAACTTACAGAGTGAAAGTCTCTCGACAAACATCAAGTATCTGTGTCCATTTTAATTAAATTTTGAATACAAGAATGAATCATGACATTAATCAATCTTTCTCTGACCACCCTACTTTCCCCGTCTGCAGTCCTTTCACCGTGCACATGCATACATGTAAAAATGCAAAGTGGAAATCCAATTACACATACCAATGGACAGGAAATTGACATTCTCCAGAGGAAACTTAGCTGTGGAAACCAGGCCTTTAATAATCCCCTCATCTAATTACATTAACCAGGTTTCTCATTTACATAATGTTGAAGAAATCTGATTACCTCTGAGAGCCGACGGTAAACTGGTCAGTTAAATGCATTTGAACATTTTGCGTTTGGTTGTTTTGTAGCAGCGCTGCAATTAATTGTTTAACTGAACTAGCAACATGAGTGTATCCTGTTTGTACAGTTAGTGTGTCTCACTGAGACTTTTTTATTTGTGTGTTTGAAGCAGGTTGTGTAATGAGAATCCATAAATAAGGATATTTAAGAGTCTCCACCTTCTGTAGTTTCAGACCTTTCAAAAATGGGAGAGAAAAGATTTGACCCTCGACAGACAAAGAGAAAACAATTAGGTCTTAAGTGCTGTTTTATTTATTGTGAACTTCTTGCCGTAATTAGTCCCTCAGTTACACAACTGAAGGACACTCGGAGAGACAAACGGTTCTGAAACTTCAAGTTCAGGGTAGTTAGTCATTTGCTTAATAGAGATTCATTTTGATTCATTATTGCTTTTTATTTTTTTCTGGCTCGATTCTGAATTATGTTTTTTCTTTTGTCTATTAAATTGTCACAAATTACCGTGCTATTAGATGAAGTAATGTGATCAATGAATACACATAACTCCACACAAAAACATTGGAGCAGATGATTTGATATTTTATCAGGACTAGGAATTTATTTACTGATATCTTGATTTAGTAAAACATTTTTTTCCCATGTTATTGGTTTCTAAAGCTTTGATGCGTTCACATTTGCAGGAAACCTAAAGTTGAAAAGTCAAAACCTAAAGAGGAGACCGGCCAAGAGCCAGCGTCCAAGAAGAAGAAAGGTTTTCTGCCAGAAACTAAAAAACGTAAAAAGCGCAATAAGCCTGTCCTGGAGCCGGCTGCAGACAACTCGACCTCCAATGTGAAACCGGGGGCAGAGAAAGGACAAGCCAAAAAGAAACATGACAAGAAAACTAAACAGAAACGACCGGCCGACGGCGCGGCGGCTTCACAGCCCAACCCAGCCAAGAAGAGCAAAGCACAGTCTGAGAGCAACACGGCCAAGAAGAAGAAGAAGAAGAAGAAACCCAAACAGAAGAAAGAGGGAGGAGGGCAAATGTAAAATGGACACGGCTATTTAAATAGACACAAAGAAGCTTTTTGTAATTTTCTTTCAAGGACGTTGTGTTTTTGTCTGTGCAGTTTAACCCTAACAGCTGCCAGTTCAGTTCTGACTGTTTGGTATTTTTCCATATGAGATGCATTTGATGTACGATGAAGCAAATTAAGAAAGATTATTTTTTCTAATGTGTGATAATTGCCAATGATTTGGAAAATGTCTACAGTAATAAATGTATCTCTCTTCCTGGTTCCTTCAGAAGAGTTGTCCCAGTTTTGTTATGAAGTTGCTGAATCAGCAGAAAATGAGCTGAGAGTGAGTGTGTCAAAAGTGTCTGATTGGTCATAATAATTACCTTGAACTGAAGAAGAAGGAAGTGGTAGATACAAACCGAAAACTGTGAAATGTTTTGGCTTTTGGGGCAAAATTCATCATTCCAAATCTTCTTGGATTTTGTTAATATCTACATGGACATGCACTGAATAATAATAATGTCCAAAATCTGAGATAATTTGGCGGAGATGACACATGAATTATGCCTTGGTGGAGGGTTGTACTCGCCAAGTCTTTTCTAGTTCAAGCAAACTGTCCTTAAAAAGACTCTAAGCAGTTTAGTTTCAAATATAAAATAAAACAAATCCATCAAGATAAGTGCAACATAATCATAATTATTAACCTAAATGTAGAATTCAAAGCCAGTGGTGCAATTTCAGCTTTACAACCAATTCACTGTTTGTACTTTTAATGAAAACCTAAAATATACCCAGGATTATGTAAATTATAATCTGTGTTTTGTAATAGGATTAAACCAAAACTGTAATCTCACCTGCAGAATGGAGAATCTGTTCGGATTCACTGATCTGACAGAAACGTAACCTCATTACATAACATTCTCACACACAAAAAAAAACTGTCACTGGCCTTTGCACAGGGTTTGATGTTGCAAGCCTTTGTGCTATAAACTAAGGTGAGCAATCACACAGGACCTTAATTCAGCTGTCAGAAAAATGATGCAGTGTTGCACAAATGGATTACTATACAGGACATGAAGCCATGCAGCCATAAATCTACAGGAGTGTGAGCAGGCAGCAGCCCCATCCATCAGTAATCTCATCTTAAAGCCCCTCTCCACGGCAAGAACAGTGGAGGGTTTCAACAAGAGCCATCACACATTCAAGAAACACAGTCATTGTTTGTTCTTGTGCTTGCAGTGCTGCGTCCTTTGTGGTCTCAATGACTGGATTATGCACAAAGTCCAAACCAGCGTGAACACAAAATAAATCAATACGCATCATGAGTTGGTGTAGGACATTCAGGAGGGGCAGTCCACTCTAGCATGTCCTTATACAGCATCAGGAGAAACATTACAAGCCGAGCTTGAATCAATAAAATGTTTAAGTTGCTCTGATCGATATTTTTATCAACATCGGATCGCAGAACTACTTGTGCGTGAAAAGAGGTCATTTGTAGTGACAAAGTCATACACACTTAACACTCACCTCTGTAGTTTTTCTCACACCAGTGAACATATTATCCTCTTTAAGGACTGTATTGTGTCATTTTGCCCCATGTTATTGTTTTGTTTGATGCTCACTGCTCTCTTCAGCTACTGTTTTGAGAGGGAAGAGTGATAAAAACCTACTGTACACAACCTCTCCAGCTCCAGTCAGCACATGAACAATGTTAGCCACTAGCTGGTAAACAGTTAAACATTGTGCAGCTTTAGAGCCAGATATTTCTCCCAGGAGTTAGTGGAGACCACACACACAACTAAAAGAGAATGTGTGCTATTCTTTTAATGTCAGATGACCCTGAACAAGTCACAATGTGTCACTGTGATGTTTCTGAAATGCTTGTTCACTTGAGTTTAACCTTTGTGCTTGCACAGGTTTCTGTGGGGGGGGTGTTTCTTTGTGATGTGCATTTCTACTTTTAAAGGTCTTTGTCTGTGATTTTCTTTCTGCAGTAATGCTGGGTCTAAAGGTGGGAATGTGTATTTGTCTACAAGCTTCACTTACAATATCTGTGTTTTGATTATGCTCCTTGAAAATGTAAATTGGATTCATTTTTAGTGAAAGTAAAACTAAGTGTATTTTCGCTGCAAGTGAGACAAGATTGATTCCACCTGGGTCAAAGTAGCCCAGACCCCAGAGATCCTCCCTGACTGGCCACAGACAGCAGGTGACAGAGTATAAAAGATTACAAACTGGTTGGCCTGTTTCTTCATTCTCCAGAAAAATGGAGGCGAGCTCGTGTTGTGTGCACTGTGAGGGTTTTGTCCCCCTACTAATTATCTGCAGTAATTGTGCATTTCTTTTTTTGGTGCCAATCTGAATCATTTTGTTTTCCTGGAACGAAATCAACGCCTGCATGCTGGCTCATTCGTCTCCACTCACACTACTAACCATTGCTAAGTGCAACACAATGAATGGTAATGATGCTTTAGATCTACTAAATGTGTAAATAAGCAGCATGTGTGCACTTTTTCCCCAGCACTGAATGTTGGTTAACTTACTTTCTTACTGTCTTCAGGCTAAAATCTCAACTTTGTGTGTACAAATATAAACAGTTCATTTAAATCTGTCAGCAAATACTGCAAATGTTCTTGGTATTCATCATCTGGGAACTAGGATTGTTACAATTCAGCTTAATCCATCCAATAGTTGATAATATCGAGAGTGACTGACATACAGACCGAGACTGCCTTCACTAGAGTCAGACTGCAGCTTCCCCTGGCTAAAAATACTTGGAAATAAAGCAATGTCTGTCATTCATTTAATCAATTCCTATAATCCCTCTTCAGTGACCCTTTGACTTCCATTAAAATCGTGCAGTTCCCTAGAAACCACTGCATCTCAGAGATGTGTATGAATAGCTGCATCAATAATAGTTTTAGCCCAAATTAGATCTATATAGAACGACAGGGGAATGAGGGCAGAACTAAGGATCATATTAAACTGCTCCAACAAAAAGAAAAGCGAGTCTTCCACAATCGAGAAATCCTGTGATTTTTTCAAATTTATTCTTTGGCCTACAGGACTTTCTGGTACTGTATCCTCACAGTCACAGTGTGAACACGCAGTAATGAAGCATATAAACAGACACTGGCGGTGACAAATCATCCACCTCGAACCCTGACAGCAGGGGTGAGAATAGGAGCAGTGGTGTCCTCTCTTCCTGACAGTGAACTGACACTTGTCATCACTCTGTGCTGAGATATGGAGCGCAGAACTAATCTGCTAATGCAGCTCGCTGGAATAATCCGTAAAGTGATCCGTAAAGTTAAGGGCAAAGCCTTATCAATATGAGGAAGCTGTAGCTGAACGCAAGTCTGATTCATCCCTTCACCTTGTGAAATGTTTTAATTCCCATTGATTCATGCTGTATAACATAGACTGTGAATTTTTCCAATCTATGAAGCAGCAGACTGTGGAGCGTTTATCATTCCACTTTTTTATGTCCACCCATGCTGCTTTTGTTAATGTGCATCCCTTTGGAGTTGGATGCTCCTCAGCAGGGAGGGTGGCAGTTTGCTGGCAGAGTGTTAGTTTTATATTGAGTGCAACCGGAAACCCATTAATTAGCGCGCCTGGTAGTTTACTTGCCAGGCCTTGTAGCAGTTCTGCCACTGCTTGGAGGAGGCCCAAAATCTACACGTCTCACACAGTCTGATTCCCCTGTTAGACACCTGCTGTGCTTCCAGTTTCTGTAGTAATTATTTAAAGGCCATTTCCATTTTCTTTCGTGTTTCTTTTCCGTGCCTACAAAAATCATGCTGTATATTTTATAACAATGCTGACTATTTCCAGAGCGAGCAAGTGAAACAAGTCTGTGTGTGGATGTAAGAAGGAAGACAGACTAGAGACTGGCATGTAACGTTCTATATGCTCCTGGTTTTTGTAATGCAGGAGGTGCCTGGAGGCGGAGACCATCACTGTAGCTGGATGCACCTCGAGCTATAAATCCTCACCTTTCATCAGCCCAAGTGGAGTTCTTCTTCTCCTCTCCTGTGCATGCATGTTTGAGTTACACCATTTGGTGTTACATCCCAGTACTAAACCAAGATCAAATACCCAGACATCAACAATCAGTTTATCGATTTTCAAGTTTTAAATTTAGGCTACAAATGATATTTAATTTGATTACTATTTTCTGAATTTATCATTTAGTTTATAAAATGTCAAAAAAAAAAATATATATATATATATAAAGCTCTTGTGAATTCCGACTCAAGACTGATGGTATCAAAATGTCTATTTCAGCCAACAAATAGCCTGTACCCAAAACATAATCCATTCCCATCAGACAAAAAAAACCAAACCAAATCATTACTTTTGTGACAGTGAATCTGGATAATACTAAACTAAAACATAAACATTGTTCTGTGAGTTGCACTCAGGAAAAGGTCCCAATAGTCACTAAATAAAAAGTGAAAGTAAGTAAAACTTTCTTAAATTGCACTTTTAAAAACAAGGTGTTTACTTAATTGGAGCTTTAATATCCAACACATTACAGCAAAAGTGAATCTTCCTCCTAGAGCTTCAGCTTCAATTTGGTAATGTGGGCCCTCTTAAATGTACACATTACATTACACACAGCCATAAAGCAGCAAAAATAAACAGCCTCAGATGGTCGAATCCACTCACTGGCCAACCAATGTCCTTTCCCAAAGTTTATCTGCAACAGTGAGGAGCAGATCTCCTGGGACAACAAACCCCTGAAAACTGGCCTCATTAATTCTAAATTAGGCTATACATAATATCTAGGCTATTCCCAGAGCAAACTTAAATCACAAAAGTCTCTCCCTCTGTCTCTGCCTCTCCAATGCAGCCCTATATGTTTGCATAACAGCAAGTATAATTCACTCCTATCCATAAACCTCTTTCCTCCATCCATTTCCAACTACTGACCTCTGACCTCCTTCAGTACCGAGTCAATTACCTCCATCTATTTTTAGCCAATGGCCTCCACTTGTTCTACCAAACCCCATACTTCCTAGTTCCTGATTTCCATCCAATTCTGAATCTATGTAAAGCCACCAACATCCATTGATTCCTTACCACTGACCTTCATCTTTTCCTAACCATTATTCTCTGATTTCAATCCATTCCCAATCACTGACTTCCATCATTTCCCAGCCATTGACCTCCACTGATTTTTGGACTTAATCTTCATACATTCCCAACTACAGACTTTCAGCCATACGTCCTGTGACTTCCACTCATTCTCAACTTACCTCCATCCATTCCAAATCATTGAACTCTTATCTTTCATTCCCAACCACTAAACTTCATTCATCTTCATTCATTGACCTTCATTCATTTCTACCCACTGATTCTTAGACACTGACTTCTATTGATTTTTATCCACCAAACTTCATCCATCCCTAAATACTGATCTCTATTTATTCATCCAATTTATTCCTAGACACTCAATCTTTTTCTAGAAACCAACCAACACTAATCTACATAATCTGAGACATTTGGAGACACAGACTCCCACTGATTCCTACTGACCTTCACCCAATTCAAGTCATTGATTGCCACTAAAATCTATTTATTGCCAATCACATAAAGTCTGTCTATGCCTCGGGACTGACCACCACTTATAGTCTTAATCATCAGCTTCCACTGATTTCCAGTCACTGATCTCCACTGGTTTCTATTCACTGACTTCCACTGATTTCTAGTCCTTGACCTCCACTGATTTGTAGTCAGTGATCCTTGTCGCTTCCAAGCAACCTACAGGGAATGTCTACCAACCAGACTGGCCTCCATCCATTTTTAACCATTGACCTTCATCTCTTTCTAGCCACTGCCCCCTCTTCATTACTAACAACTGACCTTGTTCCATTCGTCGATATCTAGTACCACTGACCACTTACCTTTACCCATCTTCTAACCACTGACTCATTCATCTCTACAGTATCCACCTTGTCATCACTGACCTCCATCCATTCCTGCTCACCGACATCCATTCTTTGCCACTGACAGGCAGCCAGTTTAATCTCTCATCCTATCTCGCTGGTAAGAGTTGCTTCTCAACCCAAATAAATACATTTCAACTCCATCTTAATCAGAGACAAGTGTCTCACAGCAAGGCTAACTGAGGAGATGTGTGTTTTCACATGGCGGACGTTGAATTATAATTAATCTATGTACGTGAAATTACAGCATTATTTTTAGTTATTATTTAGTTAATCTATTTATCTAAACTTTTATGCTGAACACATATGGGAGGCTCTGAATGCTGATCTATAATTTGTTCTGAGGGAAACATATGTTTAAATGTGGAATGTATTAGTCATCTCTCACTGACTTGCTTCCAATTTCCCTGCGAAGATAAATGGTTTCGTTCTGTTGCACTTATGCCAATGAGATAAGATAGATGGGCAGTCTGTCAGTGCATCTTCCATACAGGGCTGGCGTCTTGCCAAAGATTGCTTCATATTCTCAGGCCTTTTTTGCTGGAGACAATTAGGAACATGGTGTCCTGGTACCTGGCCAACATACTGACTGATGCAGATCCACTGACCTCCAACATGACATGATGTGGCTTCATTATAGGGAGATGTTTAATAGCAGCAAGGTTACTGACACAGTCAAAGGATTAACATGAAGTTTTTCTGTATTACGTATTTATTTATAAACTTTGAATAGTACATATTTTCCTTTGATAAGGCAGATTATATGAACTCCAGAAAGATGACGTTACTGCAAAACATTCCAGCTCTCATAATGGCATACATTTACAGTGAATTCATAGAATAAATGACACTGAATTTCTATTAGGCCCACTATAATACAATATGAAGGATCAACAAAAATAATAATTATAATAATAATAAATACTGGCTTCAACTGAAAGCCTCCGTTGGAAGAATTCTCAATTTATTACATGTCAGAGAATACATTATAAATACTGAAAAATTAAAATACTCTATTAGCGCTAAAACTTACTATCTGACACTTTAAAGAAAAAAATCTTATGTGCATAACTACAGCAAAAAGTCTTGCATCTTGTCAGGCTAACTAGAGCTACCTACAGATGTCTAACAGACATTGGAGGACAGTACTTTATGCAAATATGCTAAGTCACTTAATTGAAGGAAAAAATACTACGCAAACAAATAAGCCGTTTCTATAGCCTATATGCAGCTTTGCACTGCCTAACAGCACCACAACATCCATTATAATCTAACTACATACTGGTACTGTGTCAGAGGACATGCCAAGGAAGATCAGCGAGCCATTATGGTCTGTGTTGTGTCACCAGCTCTTAATAATTTAACACAATCATGTGTTACATCCCAGGGAGGATTTAAAGTTTAAACATCTTGGAGGTTTAAACAACGTTTTTAGGAAGAGGAGGAGGTCCAAAAGTCAAAGCAGGCAAATACTTTACACAGTCCCATAAGGAAATACCAGTTGGCTAAATACTAGTGTGTTAGGAAGGTGTGTGTCCACTCAGCTATCCTGCGTGTCACTGTAGTGTTACCTCTAGGCCTATTCTGCTCAGTATTCTGCATGTTTCCTACTGTAAATCATCTACAAGCAGCAGAGATGGGTGTGGAGTTCTTTGTGCCTTATTGCTTTTCCTGTTTATTCCACAGTCTCGTTCCCTGAAGTTGCACTAAGTTAACAGTCAAGAGGAACTGTCTCGTGCTGTTTGTCCTCCGCCTCCACGTCCCCGCTCTCTGCACCCTGGCACGAGAGCTTCTCCTCGCATCTCACC
>OOFC01000142.1:0-16702 GCA_900323345.1 Pseudochromis fuscus
CCAGTTCATGCTGAGCCATGAGGCAGCATGTCTGGTCTTTGCGGACACACACACACACACACACACACACACACACACACACACTGAGAATAATAACTGTGGTAATATCAGCATTTTCCCACTAATAATTTAGAGCCTCTTCACACATGCTAATATCCCAAAAGTGCTTTATTTATGAATACAGGGAAATAAAAATAGTCTCAAAGCTCCACATTCCCCACTGAGAGGATAATATGAAAATATTTTATAGCATGCTGTATGATTTAGTTTTATAGCTTTATTCCCCCTCTGAACTTCCCATAGATGAGTGTGTGTGTGTGTGTGTGTGTGTGTGTGTGTGCCTCCCTCACTGAAAACCCTCCAAGTTTCCCTTAATTGACTCCCACCAGGTTCCAGTGAACCACATACCACCTGATTAAGAGTACAGGTAGGAGCCAGGAAATAATCCAGAGCTGCAGGTTTGGGGAGAAATCGTTGCCGTGATTTGGCTCGAGACACCGATTGTTCCAGCTGCAGAAAAACTCACCTGTAGCTCCACATCACATGTGATCGACCTGCAAATGAAAAACAGAATCTAAGAGAAACACAACACCACAGAGGCCAGATCTCTGATGGCTCCTTTATTATCAAATTATCGCAGCTGCATTCGAAAATTTGCAGTTGTATCAGATTAGCCTGTTGTGCGGTATCTTATGACAGCCATGCTTTTAAATTTGGACCGTTTCTTGAATCCACATCGTGCCAGTTATCCTGATTGACTCTGCTGCAGCTCAGCAGACGACCTTTAAGACGTAACGTCGCTTTCTTCCTCGGCGGCCCACAGGAGGTGTGTGTTTCTCTGGGATCAATTGAAGAAAGATATGAAGACTGTATTTCATTTCGCTGCGAGTTTACCGGATGTTAAAACGCAGCCCCTGGTTGTTAAATCGCAGATGCCGGGAGATGAACACCAGCCATTACCTCCACACGCTGTGTTTTTTCATCTGTGGACTCTGTCGGATTGCCCACCCCTCTTAAATTACCGTGCGCCTGAATACCACCAATACGCTCCATGCCCTCGCCTGACCTCAGCATTACCGGGCGGTGTGGCTTCAAAGGGCCATGGCGCTGGTGTAATTAAACATCTGTTGGCTTTTTTTGATCCCCTTTTCATCCTTTATTCCCATTTTCGCCATGTCAAATATTTACTCAGGTCAGTCGTAATCACAGTGTCGCCGGCGTGGACGCTGACCTACGAGCATCCTGCCACGCCCACAGAAAACGCTGCCGTGCTGTATTTACCTCCGCGGAAGGAGTAAAGACATGTTTGAGTGTCGTCTTTGGCTTTTCAAGATGGCTGGATGAGTGGAAACATCAAGGCATCACGCTGTGAGAGGTTCATGCCTCCTCCGTAGAGAAGTGCACCCTGTCATTTAGCCCCATTCCCAAGATCCCTAAGATTATATCATATGAACCCATATATAGCTGCCTTTCCTGTTTTGCATTGTTTCACATATAACAACTATGTGCTGCTACATCCTCTGTGTATTTTCCTTATGCTACGATGCATGCAGGTCCAACAAGTGTATAGCCCTTGTTTAACGTAATAACCTGCCCTAAACTGACCGGAACCGTCCTACAGACGCCTCCCACACACACAGTCCAAAAATCATCCCTGTGTATGATTAGCTGCAGACAGGCCAACACAACGCTATAGTGAAACCTCCAGCGCCGTACCACCCGGTGCGATCCTCGGTCCATCCCTGACCCGGACTGACAGCTGCGCCTTCACTTTCTCTGTGATTTCAACCTCAGGGTTCGACCATAAATTCAGCTCTCATGTGAATCCTCATGTAACCCCTAATTATAATTGCTGTTTTTCCGTGGATGCTGACCAAATCGCTGCACTGCAGATTTCACAGATGGACGGTACGTGGTGGGTGATGACAATTTTCATCACCACAAGTGTTCTCCAATTCTCTAATGGGATTTTTATGACAATCACAGCCCCAGTAGATGATTAGTTATAATACTTGTACCAGACTTCAAACCTATGGCCTTCTTATCGGTCTGCTGCCATAATCTCTGGTCCTCAATATATATATTTTAATAACTGTCCATTAGTCTTGTATTTACCTTATAGTTTTTATATCTTTTCATGTATTTTTTTTAATGCTGCACTTATTAAAATCTCATGTCAACATTGTATCCGACAGCTGTGTGTGATGTGAAAGGTGTCACTCAAAGAGACAAACCCAGTCGAGTATTTAACAAAGATGATTGGACCATAGACTGTATATGGATGAAACAAGTGGGTCTCAAAAATCAGGCCAATGCAGAAGTGCAATACTCCTAATGTCCACTAGATGCTGGCTCCAATTCCAAATTTTCAATCATGAAATATTAAGCCAAAGCATTTTTTCCACAAGTCAATCTGACAAGTCCTCTTCTTTGTGATGTGGTGGTCCATCTGCGACAAAAATCATCATTAAGTTGATATTAGGCTTCAGAAAGAGGAAGATTTAGGGCGGTGGGTCATTTGATTGACAGGTCTGGTCTTCAATGATTTACAGGTGGTTTGGAGGATCATTCAAGTCTCATGCACATTGAGCAGTGACCTCTGGTTCAAGGGTCAGACCCGCCTCCTCACTCCCGCCTTTATATCTAAATATGGTCGCATCTGGCTCCAAAAAAGCCAACATGGTGACGTTTAATGGCAGACTCTTGGGTGACACTGCATCCTGTACCTACAGTGTATAGAAAGGACTTACATTCGTTAGGTTTAAGTAAATGTTAATGATGCTCTACAGATATAATTGTTTGCAACTATATACAGTAACAGTCTGTCAAAGTGTGAAGTGGTAATGCTGCTTTCACCTGTTTTTATGATACACAATAACAAAGTACAAGTTGGTGTCTGTTAAAACACGTCATTAACAAACGTGTCTGTGAAGACATAGATACTCTGACACGTCTGCAGATATCCTTCATGCTTTCTCAGGGTTAAAGAGGATTTCACACTCTGATTTTCGAGCGTATGATATGGCTCTGTGCTGTGATTCATGCTCATAAACAGACGTCATAGAGGCGGAGCTTACGCTGACGGCGATGACCCGCGGTCCACTCGTCTCTGGTACGAGCCAGCACTTATTAATCCTTGTCTCTTGACCTTTGACTCCCCTGAGTGACGTCTCGTGTCCTCGGCAGAGCTCGGGTGTTGACTGATGTCATCGGTGAGTCAAAGGCGCAGGGACATTTAGCCACTTGAAAAGACCATCACTCTGGATGTAGAGATAACAGGAGGCTGGTGTGCTGGAGATGAAATTGAAGATTATTCATTATGATGAAGCTCATTCATTATTCATGGGATGAAGGTTAAATGATTTTGATGTGAAAGTGTGTGCCTGGAAAAATGATCCTTTAAGCTTGTCTCATTTATTAATGTGAATCTGAAGAAAAACAATTGTAATCCTCACATGAAAACAGCTGCATGATGAGGACACATTTTGCTTTATTCAGTTTTAGGTGCAGTTGGTGTTTATGCTGCACATGGTCACAGTTTCATCATGAGGTGAAGTGTATTTTATTGTATTTTAAAGTGAAGAACAGACTGCTGTTCAACTTTTAATCATCTTATCTTTAGATTTTTTTCTCGTCTTTTGTTTTCAGTACAGGTAATTTCCTTGTTTGTCGTTGTAAAAATGTGCAATAATCTGATTGTACTCTGCAGCGTTTGCAGATTGTGTGGCTGACAAAACATAAAAATTTTCCATTACATTGTCCTCTCATGATCCATACGCTTTCACATGGTCCTGGTTTTGCCCACATGGATCTCATAGTCCAAATGAAACAATCCCATAAGCCTTGCATCTCTCTGTTGTTTTAGCCACTTCACCCAGTTCAACAGCACAAAATGTTCCTCTGATGCCTTCAAGGTGGCACTGTGTGTTTTTTACATTCACCAGCTCTTTTATGTTGTTACATGAAGGCCGATGCTCCCACAGTGTGATGATATTGAATTCTGTCCACTGAAAGTCTTCTGGCCTAATATCAGATGACAGCGACCTTTCAGACCCACTGCCTGAGTCAGCTTGGCACCTGGTTGATGACGCCAGATAAGACGTCCATATCAGCCCTGGTTCATCACTTACAGTCAGATTTCAATATAATATTTTATCATCCGTGCACCCGACGACCCCTTTCCCACAATGAGAGCATTTAATCACAGATAACACTCTGTCTCTGTAGAGCAACACAAACTGCACCGGCGGCTGCAGCAGGGATGAAACTTCCAGCCAGAGAGTGTGACACACATGTGACAGGGCCAGCATCCAAACAAAATAATGATGTGCTGGCCCGGGCAGAGGCGATGGAAAACAGCTTGTTCTGGTTAGATGCTGACCGGTGTGTGTCCCCCATTGAAGCCAGAGCCGCGAAGAGTCGACAGCAGTCGCACCGCTCGCTACACAACAATGAAGTCGCTCGTCTATGCACTCGAGTGTTAATCAAGTTCAGAGGAGCAGCAATTAAAAAGAATAGAAAAACATACAGAATGGCAAACACGACAGGTTTCCCAAAGAGCCCGAGGTCGGCACAGTTAACTGACAGCGGATCAGCTACAGCAACTTTAAGAGGTGACAGAGATCAGCACGTAGCGGCTTTGTCATCTTGAACGTTTCACACATGATTTAAGCAAAAGCAGACTCGTCTTTTCACCATATGTACCACATGTTGTTCGAGTCGAGGCTTAAAACCGCAATCAAATGCTGTTTTGATCCGAGATGCAGATTGTTATTCTCACCCAACCGACAGCGCGCCCCGTGTCGATGGATCCGAGACATATACAGCGTTTCAAAACCAGAAACCGTATAGTATTTCACCCAAAACATGCAAAGAAAATGTCTTTGTGTCCTTCCAAGCACTAAGCATTATTTGTTACACTTCCCCAAACCAGATCCAGATTTCATAGTTATATGGATACAGTCATAAAATAGGACCCTTTAAAGCAATTTATGGCCGGCCAATATAAATATCAGACTGAATTAGAATCATCCAAACCTTTTATTAAAGCAAGAAGCTGACATCGCATCAGCAGTCCTGAAGATGCTATGGGAAAATTTATACCACATCTTATCATCTGGCAGTTACTTTAATGTTGCAACCACTTCAGCACTGAGTAAAGATGTGCCTGATATACTCGACTGGGAAATGTGTAACACTGTTGTAAGCTGGAGGCCGAGCATTTTAGATATGTATCTGTACCGTCCAAGATACATGCAGCAGAGTACAAAGCACAACAGGAGTAACATGTGACCACAAAGTGTCTCATCGGTGTTCGGTTTGGTTGTGATCTGTGAAACGTTATAGCTTTTGGGTGACCCCGTGTGCTTCAACATCTGCATTCATCATATTTTTCCACTTATGTATTTTCTTTCTACAGTGATGTCAGTTCTAACGCAGGACAAAAGACCTTAGCTGCTGGATCTCTATCCACCCCTTGTTGGAGCCTGGCTCCCGATCCAAGTTTAATATATTCTCAGCCTGACTGCAGCGCAGCGGCAGATGTGCCTGTCTGTAAAATCCCCACAGGAGCAGAATTCAGGATGCCTGCCTGGTGGAGTAATTGGACAATAAAGTTGTCCTCCTTCTCCTCTTCTTCCCTCCCTGTTCCCTCCTGGCGATGTGCTGCAGTTCGAGCGGTGTGGTCTGATGTAGAGTAGATGCAACAACAAGCTTGGAGAAACAAACAGGGTGATACATTCGGCTGGCCCGAGACACAACCGTATAAGTCATGTCAGCTGAAGTCTGCAGAGAGGAGAGAGGTGGGGGAGACGGACTTCCTCCTGGCAGATCAAATGGCACATCAATCTTACTTATTTCATTGGCCAGGAGCAAATTGTTCTCTTTCTTATGTTGGCTCCAGTTTTCTGGACAAAAATCTCATCTATGCTGTGAATTGAAATGAATCCAATCTGTGAAGACCTTGAAACAGAGGGAGCTTCCTCAACGGCAATCAGCAGTGAGGAAGACAACTGAACATCACGGCGAGGAAACAGACATCAGCTGCATTTTTAGTTCAACAGTTATGTGGTTTTAGTACAGGTCAGCATGAAATACAACAGTTTCTATTTTCTACAGCTACAAAATTTACCTTTGATTTTTTCACGTGTAAATTGTAGTCATTTAGTAGATGTTAAGAAGTATTAAAGAGCAGCTATTATGCTCAATTTCAGCTTCATTTTAATCATCTTGGGCTCCTCTAGAGCAGTTAGATTGCAAAAACTTCATATTTATTTTGTATCAGTTCATTATGCAGTCTCTCATTTCATCTTTTTTTTTGAAACATGATGTTTTGAGCCCTCGTTACCTTTTCAAATGCCCACTCTCTTCTGATTGGGTAACATCAGGGAGAGTGACAGGAGGCGGAGCCCAACTCTGCAACATAACAACAGATTCAGTATTTTAATCACAAGCTGTATGTATATTATATTATTTTATTACCATAACAGGTCCTGTTTAAATATAGGTTACACTAGAAATCCAGTCATTTAAAACACTGCAGTTAAGTTCGACTTTCATGTAACTGTGGTAATTTTGCCACACTGATACACAGTGTCCTCAATACTTTATCAGGAGCTCTGTTACCTCAGCTGTTCACTAATATGCTCCACACTGTTGAGTTTTGTGTTGATTATCTCGTATGACTGTTCTGAATCTGATGTTTCTCCTTTAGTTCATCCTCACAGTGAAGGTAAACTATGTACTGCAAACATTTACAGGTGAAATACAGCCCGACAAGCAGCCTTCAAAATGTTGAATCAACATGTCATAAAAAAGCAGCTGATCATGAAGGTTTATTAGAAAGCAGCTGTACCAGACTAAACAAGTCAAATAAAGATTTTCTACATAAATAAATAAACATCTTGTCCCATAACATGACTTTAATCAGGATATAACAAGTTATAAAATGTAGATCCACCTTCTACCACAAGTTATTATTTGAGAAATATCAGTCCCCCATGTGTGTGTGTGTGTGTGTGTGTGTGTGTGTGTCTTTAGGAGCTGCATGATGTCTGCTTGGGTCAGCTGTAACCAGATAATTAACTTCTCACCTCTGTCCACATACCAAACGTTCCTCCATTGATGAATCCGACCTCCACTCACCTGATTAAAAAGCTGCAATACCCGCTCTGCTATTAACCCCTCATTATATATATATTTATAAAGTCTAATTACAGATATGACTGTTACACGGTGGTGTCACTGCTGCAGCTCAGTGGAGCGTCACACTGATGCTGATTGGTTGAGTGGGGGGTTGATTTTCAACAGCATTTCACAAGCTATTAATTTCTGACTAATCTCAAGGAATAACCAGATACTGTCATCCTCGATTTTCCATTTCATTAAACACAGCAGTGCAGGAGGAGACATTAGAGGTTTGATTTGTGGCCCAAACATTTCAGACCATAAGTATTTGGACAGTAACACACTTGTTTTGTGGACGATGCATTAAAGTGCCAGAGCTGTGAATTGAGTGAATTTATATGAACAGCGAACTAAGTGTGAGTGACATAGACCCTGTTTACACTTGGTTTTAAAATGGGTCCTAGGTGATTGAATCACACATAGACTTTGTTTACACCTGTATTTGACATGTGTCTCCAAACCGTCCTGTCAACCCCTGGTGTTCAGATGGTCCTACTGCAACATCATATCTACCAGAAGGGCCCACACCAGTTTTTTATGTATCTCACAGTTGACCAAAAGAGAGGAAGAACTGTTGTACATGTGCAAACTATTCCAACTGTTGTGATTGAGAGGACGAAGTCGTTGAGATGCAAATGAGTGCAGCAAAATGTCCTCATATATCAATCGGACACACATCATCTAACTTTCTCTGCACTTGAAACAAGGCATCATGTCCCACTCTCTCCAAACACAACAGTCTATGCTCACATGGTCCTGAACTCATGACCTATTTCCTGTTCTGTCCTTGTTGGGGACACATCAGGACACCACCTCCACATGTGGTTTGAGTACATCCTGGTGGTCATGTCCACTTGTGATCCAGTCTCCAGGGTCATATCCTAAAGTGTCAGGGTTCAAACATCACTGGCTACTTGATGTTTCTTGGGAGCTGTGTGTAGTTTCATCATCAGTTGACTGACAGAGGAAACCATGTATATGAAGGTGTAGTTGTCTGTCAGTATTAGGAATAAACATGTGACCATGCAGAATGAAGAAGAAAATAATGAAACTAAAAAGAAAGCACATATCTGACAAAGCGATATCACAGGCAGTGTGGTTTGCCAGTAACAACAGTTGATACATTCAAAACCAATCAGAGCCACAAAGAAAAACTAGAAAATGTCCTCGTCGGTCAGACACGGCGGTGCTTCTGTTAGGCCTTGTGTGGCCGCCAACTGAACTGGCTCATTGGCGTTTATTGATGGTTACACAGCAGACAGAGGCAGCGGGATGAATGCAGAGATAAACAGTAGTATTGTGTGAGCTCACATTCAGCCAGACGCACTAAAACTCATTTGATAATTCAAAGGGACAACAATCCTGAACATGTGGCCAAAGCAGCCACAGAGGCTTTCGACTGGCTCCCTCTTTAACTGCTGGATGGTCCAAAATGTTCGCTGGTAAAATGTCTAACTTCTGTTGTTTGGTGCAGGACAATTCACGTCCAATCGGTTTGTTGTAGCCTTTTCTCTAAAACACACAAAAAAAGCTGTCAGGTCTGGAAACAACGATGATGAGAGTGAAGTGAAACCGTGAGCTGAAAGGTGTTAAAATATAACGACTGAGGAGGACTGTGATTTTCTCTCACCTCACAAAGCATTTTTCTAATGTTAGCGCAGTGCAGTTTGTCCTCATCTTATCAAAAGTCAGCTCAAAGATCACTCTGTGGCTCTGGAGCACGAACACATCAGGGAAAACAACACACAGGGAGCAAAGTGGCTAATAACAAAGCGAGACTGAGAGCCTACGGGCATCTAGCGATCGGTCGCACATGACGTGTTTACACACAGTCTGTGGAGTCCAGTGCCAAGGCTTGGCCCACAATGCTGCAGCTGAAGCAAAACACTGATGCTGTTTCCCGTATCCGTACAGGCTATGAAACCCCAATAACGCCAGCGGGGCATAAAACCGCACATTTCCTAAACATCACAACACTGCGGTGGAGATTTTACGAAAAAGAAACAACTGTTCTGATGCCCGTAAGTTTGGCGTTGGATGAAGGAATATTTATGAGTAGAGTTGAGCGGCGAGCCGTGAGGACGCTGCTGGCTCTGATGCTTTGTTGGAGCACACGTCCTTCACAGAACATGTCATGTCAGGTCTCAGAGAGGAACCTAACTGGAGCACAAAAATGCGTTTTGTGTGATGGATGCATTTTTCCGTTTCAACTCTACAATACCTGCCAACGCCAAACCTCGTCACCCCGACAGCGTCAGTGCCCCGATGTGCCCTGTTGAACTGCAGGACCATCCCAACAGTCTGCACTCAACAGATATTCAATTAAATGTGGCCTTAAGGGATGAGCTAATGGACTATTGCTCACAGAGGAGCATGTGGGATTGAAATTGATTTGTTTCCCTGTCCCCAAGGGCAGCCTGAGTGCAGGTGTGTAGTGAGCGCACACTGACACTCATGACACTTATGAGTTTTGACATATAAAATAATAGCTCAAAGTAGTATGTTGTATGTGATAGCCTGCAGTAACAGAAATCAATTACAAGTTTAGAACAACCTAGATCATAGTAACGCTAATTATGAATTAAAGAAATAATAATGAATACAGCAACTTGCTACTAATCATTTGGTGTAGGTTTTATTTTCTGATCAACGCTCTCGCAGCAGTGGAAGTGGCCAAACTGGAAACAGTTACTTACAACATGTGGTGGCTCAAATGGTATCGTGTTTACAGTGTTCACAAGAACGATCCATATGTGGTTTTTACAACCTCCGAGGTGGAAACTTTCATAAAACTCAGACTTCACAAGTTTCGACATGTTTGCTGATGCTGAAATGCAGAGACCATGAAAGTTAATTTTTTGGTGGCTCCACGTCAATATATTGTAATCTTTAGTTTGTCTTGTTTTCTTTCCTGCACTTGGTGACTTCAAGATGCCGACAGTCATATTAAAAGGAGTTAATGTTGAACAAGAGGAGTCTTTGGCGATCCATGGAGCAGTGGTGCTCTCATAACCTACCACCGATGTCTTCACATGGTAAATGGACTGCACTTATACCTTTTTACCTTAGGTCTACAAGGTGCTAGCTAACATCAGGAGCAGCTTGGACACTTGGACATGTGGACAGCCGGAGCAAAGGATCAAACCACCAATCTTATGATTTGTTGGCAAATCCAACCGAGCCACAGCCGCCTGCACGTCTTAATCACAAGCTGGAAAGTTTGATCTCGAGGCAGCGATTCTCTGGAGAAGGGACATCGATGGACTCTCAATAGTACAGCTGTCAAGTTAACTAGGTATTTACGGTCCATTGTCTGTTCCATGAAATGAGAGGACCTGGACCTGGTGTCTTCAACACTAGTCCAATTCATCCTGAGGGGACCGTGAAGGTCAGCGCCAAGCTTCATAGCAATCCTGCCAATATTTCATCTGGACCAAACTGAAGGGTTGAACTGATGAACTGACAGAGCAGCATGACCGTCAACAGACCGTGGATGATCATGACAGACAGACACAAGCATATAAGATATGATTAATCAATGAAAGTATTAAGGTACATCAACACTCCTGAATACATCTGTAAAAAGCATATGATTGACGATGCTGTGAGTTCACGATTCTGACACAAAAATATGCTTTGACGTGACCTCTCACAGTCCAACTGGTTTTTGGCGAATTCCTCAGTTGTTGTTGTTGTACTGAGCTGTTCAGACAGCTCCTGGGATCACTGGTTGAATATGATATTTTTAAACTGCAAAGACAGGAAAGCACAGAAAGCACATGGAGGCCAGTGATGGCTGAAATGTAGCAGGATCCTCGTCCTTGATGCCAAACTAACAAAGTTTAAATGTTGCACATTTTCAATAGATTCAATCAGCTCATCAGTCACCAACCAACATCCTCACTGACAACCTCCTCCTGCTCAGTCTACACAACACTTTGCCGACATTTGCGAACGTGCCAGCACACACACACACACACACACACACACACAGATGTTTAGTCAACAACTTCTCACTTCTGGCAGTCTGGTTTCCAGTCTTCACACTGGCCTGCCAGTCCCCGTCTCACAGGGAACCTCCTCTTTAGCTTTGACAGACTGTGTAATTATGTTAAAGATGCTCAGGCTGCTTCACAGAACGCCTCTAAAACATTTGTAGCAAAAGTACATGTTAGTGTCCCACACCTTGCAACATTCACACACACATGCTCACACACTCACATAAAGTTTACAGAAAACCTCGGGCTTGACTCAGGCCGGCTAAACCTGCATCCTGTCATCCTCTCCCCACGGCAGGCGGGCTGCAGCAGACGTGGAAACGTGCTGTCGACGTTCTGCGAAGCGTTCCCCACATTCTGCCTTTATGGGAATGTTTGATGTGCGGGTCACAAGGAGCAATCTGTTAACCCCACGCCTAAATACAGAGACCCGACTGTTTCTGTTAGACCGAAATGTTAGTTTATTGGCGAGTGTGTGTGTGTACAAGAGTGCGTGTGAGACTACACACACCTGCTTTTCTGTGTGTGTGTGTGTATTGTGAGAAGAACTTTCCATACATCCGCAGAAAGAGAATGATATATAGCATGTTTAGGGTAAACACAGTGTGGCCCTGGCAGTGGACGTTTCCTGTGCAGTAAATGTGGAACCCCAAGATGGACCTCATGGCTCAGGGCGAGCCTCACCCCTCTGTCTTTAAAGGCCTCGGTTCACAGCTGCGCTTCAAAGGATGACAAGCTGTGCTGGGTATAAACTAAGGAGAATATGCTTTCAGTTATGCCACATTTTGGCCACTGAGCCCTGTTAATACATTTAAAACACTGAAGTAAAAACTTTCCCTCTGTCTCGTAACCCAGTCCTTCCCAATGCGGAGGAGCTCAGCTAATAGAAAAAATATATACTTGCATTCAAAGTACATAAACATGTGTTTCAGAATAAAACAAGCATCCAAAAAATAAACTGATGACTTACAGACCAGTAAGCTATAGATACTGTAGACAGATGTAACACTAAGCCACATGGTGCCATTGGAAATGCATTAAAACTAGGAAGCTTTCTTTAAGCTAACATAGCTAGCTGAGAGTCACAGTTGCATAAATATATGAATAAAGTTAATTTCAGCCAGTTACTAATGCATCATAATTATCTAAAATAATGAAAATAGGATGGATCAAGTAGAAATAGTTCAAGTAATCAATAAACAGTTGAAACACTTTGCCACTAATTAGCTAACTAACAGATTAGCAATTAAAGATAAGGTTGTGAGTCACCATCAGTTACATCTATGAATGGTAAGATTGTGGGTTCGATCCCCGGCTCCTCCTGTCCACATGTCGAAGTGTCCTCGGGCAAGACACTGAACCCTAAGTTGCTCCCAATGGTGGCTAGCACCTTACATGGCAGCTCGGTAGCCACTGGTGTGTGAGTGTGAATGGGTGAATGAGTTGTCTTGTAAAGCGCTTTGGGACCTAGCTAAGGTCAAAAAAGCACAATATAAATGTACTTACCATTTACCATTTACAATCAAACAAGGATCAGCAGTCATACCCAAACAGTCAATCACAATTAGGACGAAAGAAAAAACCCAAAACACACAGAGTTATCTTCACTAGCACAGCGTGGTGGCTGCTGCTGGTGATAATGCACATTCCCCATTGGTCACTGATGAAGCAACAAGCAGTAAAAGTAACAATAAACATCAATAAGTACACATATTGACAGCTTGTACACAAGTGGAAAACAAGGACCCAGTGAAAAAGGCAACACAGGTTAAAAAGCACAACATGTAAAAGTAAAATAAATGATACCATGAACAACTAAAGAGACTAAAAAGCAAATTGAATGATAAGTAATTAAAAGTTAAAGATTAATTATGAGCAGGTTGTTCTTTGGAGGTATGGATGTAAGAAAACTGACATTGTTTTTAAAATTAGTTTGTTACTTTAAATCTAAAAAACATGTTGATAGTGTGGATCAGAGCCACAGCTTCATGGTTGTTTCATTTCTTCTTCCACCACATGGCATTGACAGAAAATGAGATGATGGTCAGCTGATGCTATTTCATGAAAGCTCTTAAAAACACCATCTGACTCTCTCCGCTCCTTTGCACATGGGACCCTGCGTTGTGTTGTTGTGTTTTCTTTGGCAGCGCTAACAGTCGAAGCGGCTTTTCAGCAGCTGTCCTCACATCCCTAAATATTAATTTGTCTCGCAGGATTCGGTTTCTTCCCGCACAGCCTGCAACACAGCAGCGAGAGGTCAGCGTAGTAAAACCCCCTCAAGGTTTTTCGTGGATGCCTCGTGACGTCCGAGGCCCGGCCGAGCATCAGCAAATGGCCGTGGGAGAGGAGCGACAGCGGGAACACTCGCTACCTGGAAACGGCGTTACACGGTGTGCGGTACATCATGTCATTTTCTCCACCTGAGAGAAATGATGAGAAGCACTCGCAGGGATCCAGACTGGAAACCTGTGTGACTCTGAAGCTCTCCTGCTGGGCTCATAGATACTGAATGAGACAAAAAAAAAAAAAAAACAAGTTGTCTCAGCTACTGTTTTTGTTTTGCAGGCCTGAAAAATCAAAGCAGACTGCAACATAACACATGCCCTCAAAATATGCACAAACAAATCCTGCAAGATGAGACAGTGTTGCCTGAATGTTAAATTGTGTTCACATGGAAATTGTTTGTAATGCCTCAACCATTTAGTAAGTGTCGAGGCATATTCTAGTTGTCTGTACATTACTCACGAGGATGAAACCCGGCAGATGCCACAGTGAGAGTGTAATTATTTTGTACATGCAACATTCAAAACAGAGTCATCAGAAGCCGATGAGGATTACATACGAGTTTTTTTTTTATGATCCTTGTCCTCAGCGCCGAGCACCACACAGTCAGCCTCCTCCACTGCGTGACAAACATCTGGGAAGTGTTTCTGCAGCTTCAGCATCTTGTTTTGCTCTTGGATGAGGGAATGCTAGGAGAAAGCTGGGGCTTTTTTTGTTTATAGCAGTTTTATTTGGTATAGGCCAATGGAAGAAATGTTTGTGTCTTGGTGGGCTGGACGCTGCCAGATCGCATCAATACTCTCAGCGGGAACGTGAAAGTATAACACCAAATGAGCCGTGGGGATTGTGAAAGCAATAGATGCACGGTGTGATTAGAGGAGGGGGTGATGCTGCACCACTTAGAAAATCCCGACTAAAAAGCCGAGCGCTCGAGAACCTTGACAATACGAGCCTGTGATTTACTGCCTGAATGTGAGTGTTTCTGAATGCAGAGCAGAGAGCCAGGGTGAATCGCTGGACATGGATGCTACACAGATGAATTCTGGGATTAAATTGCAGCAGCGCAGCCACTCATCTGGTTCCCATGTCTCTTGGAGAGCCAGTAAAGCAACATGGGCGAGTTTGTCAGCAAGCACAGTCACTTTGAACTGATTCCAGCAATTACTGCTCTGGACTCGGATGATGTTATTCGCCACTACAAATGCTATTTTTTGCATATTACCACGTTTGCATTTTTTCCACACCATATCGGCCAAATGGTAAGAGCAACAAACAACAGACCACAGGAAGAGAGAGATGCTGCAGAGATGGCTTACATAACGTCTGACGATGTCTGAAAGTGATTAGGATGCTCGGCGAGCCCGCATTCTTAAATCTCATGTTTATTTTCTGAGTAAATACAACTAAGTAGTTTGGTGTTTTTCCAGCTGAACGTTGTGGAGAAAATAGAAATATTCATACGTTAAGATGAAGTATGTAGCTGGTGGTGAGCAGATGATAGGAAACAATTACAGCTGTGGTTAGTTTGCATTGTAACTGTAACTTACAGGCACACACAGGATGAGGCTCACAACAGCTTTCACACTGAGCTGCTGTCAATCTCTGGATGTAAACCTGCACCTCACATATAATTTAATATACAGTGAGTACATTTTACCAATGTGAAAAACAACCAAATGGTTGAAGCAACTGGGGTCAAAGATCTGTAAAGCAGATGTGCACGTTTTGTATTTGTGTGATTCTGAACCAAACTTCTATCTGGTGTGTTTCTGAATAACAGATAAGCATGTGTGCTTTCACCAGCACAAAGACGTGGCGAGACCGATTTGCACGTGTTACATGTTGTTCCATGGGAAGACGTGAAATTTGAAATGGTTTTCAGAGCCAGATCTGCCGGGCCCAGCTGGGGCCAGGTCACACCAGCAGCTTACATGCAGCACAGTAAACACTAAATTGCTGCTATTTCTCGACGCTTAAATTACCTGTAAGTCAGGTTATTTCTGTACGTCATTGTTGATGCTCTGAACCCAGCTCCATTGTACTGAGTCACATTTACTTTTTATCGCTTTATTGCTTTATGTGCGATAATTTTCTTTTCTCTTTTTTCCACATTTGCTCTCAGCTGGATGGAGACCACAGATGAAGCTAACATGACATCACCTGTTGGTTTGTGGACTCAAATCAGGAGTTTGGTATTTGAACGTCACCTGTTGGTTCTTTGGAGACAAAAGTGACCATATATGGATATGAAGGGAGGAGTGAGGAGGCCTTGACCCTTGAACCCTTGAATTCAAGGACACTGTCCAATGTGGATAAGACTGGAGTACAGAGCTGCTCTTATTGGTTTAAATATTCCTTTTTTCGAAGCCAAATATCTACTTATTTTTGGATACAATCCATAATTCACTCTGAAGACATTTACTCGCCTCTGGCTACAGTTACCTATTTAAAGCTGCATTAATGTTACTACAGGTCATATGTGGTTCATTTGAGAAGGAGGGCTTATTGAGCCATATGTGTGAAATCATACCAGGAGGGAATCTGATGATCAAAATCAATTTGGCTTCTCTTATATAATCATTCCTTACTTTTAAAAACATTAATCTTGACTTTCACATGTCTGATTGTGTTCAAACTGAACTCCTCTTCTTGCAAGTTGCAGCTGTTTGTCATGTGACTCTCACTCTGCCCGTTGTGGATCCAGAGTCTTTACTACCACACTATGTGCATCCTTGTACTTGTAACAGTCAGAAGTGCCAAGCACACAGATGAATAAGCTGTGCAAATTTATTGAATGGGTGTTGCGGGGGGAAACATACCAGCTACAAATGCAATCAAAAAAATATGAAACGGGGGAAACTCTGTGAGGGGATATAAATTAAAGCCGCAAAGCTTGCTCAGGGTGAAGCATCAACATCTGGACTGGAGCAATAATTTAATTTGGAACCTGCAATAAATCTCAAACTAAATGTAGCATCCCCCCAACATCCGTCTATTCAGCTCCGAGAGAAAAAGCCATTTCCTATCACTGGAATTAGTTCCTCCTTCTGACTGGCTGCAGCTTCACAGTAATTCATGGTTTTGATTCCTCTTACTCTGGTTAATCTATGAAAGCTGTCTATTGATTTCTATGGCAACCTGCTCGCTCACATCAGCCACGGACAGCAGGCAGAACAATGCCACTCCTTCATCATACGTATGAAGAGGAGGGGGGGTAATGTATTTATGTGTTGTGG